>JAOYSI010008746.1:0-11337 GCA_025775065.1 Hiodon alosoides | reverse complement strand
ATTAATTCAAAATGTATCTTAAAGGTCATGCTGCAATCCAGCTAATGAGGTCTCTTCCCACCAAACATGCAAGGTTAATCCTGTTGAACTGAGGGATGTGGGGAAAAGAGTGTAATATTCTGCGAGTTGTATAACACAGAAGGTACTTCTGACAGCAAGTTTCCAAATTCACTTTTTTCCAAACTGAGGAAATAAATTTTTTTAGGTTGGTCTCAAGACACATAATTCTAAACAAATAACATAATTTGTCTGAAACGAATTTGCTGCACCATACTTATTTTGGTTCTACGCAATTACTGGGGTTTTGATAAGATGTCCCGTTAAGTGTATTAGCATAATGTTAAAAACAGCATTTTGATATACTCCATACTTCAGGCTGAGGCCTTGTCAGTCTTGTTAAAAATTGAAATAACAAACAAAATTAGCTGCAAGAAGGAAAAAAAAAAACAATTAGATTTTTGAACCAAAAGAAAAACAAAGCCATCTTGAAATTTAAGCAGGGCAAACACCATACCCATTATTGTGGATATTTCACTAGAACACAGTTTTAAAGTGAATAAGATATAGCTCTTCAGGCTGACAGCCCAAGACCCCATATTATATGATCACTGATAGAGGATGTGACTGGGGAATATAAATTTACCGTCCTCTGACAGGGAGCGCTGATATATGGTCGCACCAATCAAACAAATCCTTTTCTGTGACAGATGTTTCTGACTTGTAACCCAGATCACAGGTATCTTCCTCTCTTGCTCTACCCACCCTCCCGCTCCTCATACACGGACGTATCTGCTCTGTAAATATACACCGAAAAAAAAAAAAAACTAAAACAAAGGCAATCCGTAAAATTACTCTCGCCCCCCCTTTTCTTAAAAAAAGACAGTAAAATATCAGCTTTCAAATACATTTCAAGTTATTACTTTATATCAATACTGCATTATGTCACCATACTTACATGTTTATTCTTAGATAAAAAAAAATTCAAATATTCAGGCTTTATATAGGTAATTTTCTAATCGTCAAATCAATTTTGTCCCAGTTAGCAAAAATATGTGGATAAAATTAATGGATCCCCTTTGTCACAAACTAAACTGTCGAGCGGATCGTCTTTGGGAATCGGAATGTGAGTTTTTGAATAACGTGCTTCATACATCTTTCTTCATCTCTCCTGTGCTCAACTGACATTTGAGGCTTATATCCATATGTCACTGAACAACAACAACAACAAAGAAAACATACATAACAGGAACGTTTGTAGTTCTTGGGTGACATATATAAAAAAATATATTTATCTTTTCAGCAGAAAAAAGCAGACTTTACCTCAGCCTCTTGCTTCTCCAGTTGGTAATAGTTAACCCTATTGCTCTTGCTGAGGCCTTGTCAACTCAGATAAGTTTCTCCTTCGTGCAATAACTTAAAAGCAACCTATTTTAATAGTCCATCACGCTCATGGCAACTAACACCTTCACTCAGCAACAAGGACCAATGGAATCTAGGTAAAAGATTACTGCTAGCAACTTCCAACTGATCAATCCAGTGATAATGATGTTCAGACCGTTCACAGAGAGTTGGCTGGGTCTACATATAGGCCAATGAGAGGAAAATCTTGTGAGCGTCATCCAGGATTGGTTGGATTTCAAATACTAACTTGTGGTGATATTACAGTAGTGATATTACTAGAATAGTGATATTGATTTATTGTCTGGTTGTAAGTAAAAATGAAATAAAAAGATGTCTTAAAGGTGAGTTCATTAAATATGAAAAAAATATATTAAAGTGTATGCGTCTCAAATAAAATTTAAATAGTCCTTGAATGTCACTTTGTGTATTTTACAGCAGTAAAGGTACCCTCAAAAATCAGCACGCATTTGGGGTTTGGGGACACAGAAAATATTTCATTGCTTTCTTTTTTCACAGCTTGTAAAAGAAGAAACATAATATTATATTACCCTTTAAATACAATGGAGAACTCCATAGAGTAAAATATAATTATATTCTAGACAGTAGCTCAAACTATAGTTTGCTGTTGAGAGACCAGCTATAATGCACTTATTTAAATATATTTAAGAGTGATGAACATGCATGGATAAGTGTTATTTCTCTGCACATATGGAGAGTGTAAAACCTGGGGAATTTAATCTTGAATACTTGTAATTATTTCAAGATTTTAAAAAGTTTGATTGAAAGGCTCAGCAACCACCTGTGAAGCACACATGATCCTTAGCAGGCATAATTACTCATTAGCTAATTGCAAAAAGACCTAAAATCACCAAAAAGGGGCCTGATTATCCTCCATCTCACAGACAAATCAGTTCAAGAGCTTTAAACCTCAATGCCCTAAACACTTGACAGTTGGGTACGAGGGCTGCCAAACAAGACACTCTGTAATCTTAGCAAATGTTTATTGTTATAGTTCAATAGAAATAATGGAGGGGAAAAGAAAATATTGTTTGGTGGAAATTGTGAAATCAGTCACTATATGGTATGACCACAGTTGTTGCAAATTGTACGTTAGTAGTGTTCCGGAGTACCCTATCAGCAGAATCTATCGTAAATGCATTTGTTGTGTCGCTTTCACGGTTGAAACCACATTCTGTCAACTAGTGCTGGGTTGCCTTTTTTTAAACTCTTCTGCAATTTGACACCCTACAAATCCCCTTGCTCACCTAGATAGGGTGTAATCGTATGGATCTAGAAAAGCCTGCTGAAAAAGCGTGACTTATCGACTCCTTAGCCTGAGCAGAAATCTGACCCACAGCCGTGAGACTGCAGGCAGCAGCACTTCCCATCATTAGGAATGAGCTGCTGTTTTGTCTTCCCGCACAGTTCTCTTTCCACTAATGTACATATAGCTAGGATGGGGCAGAAATACTACAGTCTAAATACTGAGGTCTGGAGTTTTAATCTCAGTACACTTGACGCATACATGCCTGGGTCAGTTTATATGGTAGATTAACTTAGTTGTCTAATTTATTTTCAACTTAATAACACAAATATCTCCCGTTTTTCAACATTTTAATGTAAGCAAGGCTGAAACATGATACTTCATTCAATAGATATATACGACATGTCTAAAAGTATGTGGACACCTCTTCAAATTAGCCATGTAATCTCCATTGACTTAACAGTGGAATAGCTTTCTCTGGAGTAATCAATTAAGGTAGACAAATGAATCCTGACTTGGTGGATGCCAGGAGAAAACTACCTGCTAGAGTGTATAGTGTTAACTATAGAGTTTGGTGGAGGAATAAAAGTCTGGGGCGGTTTTTCATGGTTCGGGCTAGACCCCTCCACTGAAGCTAAATGTTAGCACTACAGCATACGATGATATTCTATTCTTCCAACTTTGTGGCAAAATTTGAGGGAAGGACCTTTCCTATTTCAACATGACAATGCCCCCATGCAAAAGTGAGGTCCAAATAGCAACGGTTTGTCAAGACCGGTGTGGAAGAATTTTACTGACTTGCACGGAACTCTCACCTCAACCCAATCTAACACCGCCGACTGCAAGCCAAGTCTAATCGCCCAACACCAGGGCCTGACCTCAATGCTCTTGTGGCTGAAAGGAAGAAAGTCCCCACAGCAATTCCAACATCAAGCGGAAAGCCTTCCTTGAAGAGTGGAGGCTGTTATAGCAGCAAAGGGGGAGCCAACTTATACCCATGATTTTGGAATGATATGTTCAACGACCAGGTGTCGAAATACTTTTGGCCAAGTAGTGTAGAAGCATATCTATGTGGCATGCAGCCCTCTGGTGAGAACACCTTGACAAATCCAGCTCTTTTTGTGACCTGCCACCCATCTAAGATTTAGTGTACACAGGTTTTAAATCAACTGCCACGTGTCTTATTGCAATGCCTTATTTCATATTCACCAAATGAGTAAATGTTGAGAAACCTAGGAACTGACATAGTCATTTATTACCAGTTGTGAACATGCCACCGAATCCTTCAATCATGTCCAGTTTGGGGCAAAGTCTCTACAACCTAGTTGTCTTACAAGATTCCCAGAGGTAGCAAAAACATTTAATTAAACTCCACCTGCAACATTGACTTATTCCAGATGTCTTCACAAATCTTTCAGTTAAATTTAATAAAATAATGTTTCATATTCATTTTAAGGGCTCGAATCCATCTCATGTAATTTGCCGATTGTGACCGGAAGAGGACAGTGGTCGCCTACAATTGGCAGAGTGCCACCCGGGATAGGGTAGGTAAATCAGCCGGATTTCTCTCAGCTTGTCACTAATTAACATCTCCTATCGGCTTCCCGAGCGCCTGCTTGCAATACCATTGAGCGTGATGTGCCACTCTTCCAATCAGTGTTGAACCTCTCAGTCAATTAATTTGCAAACCAAATTTATATATAAATTTGAAAAAAATATATTAAAATATTATTTTATCTAGTATTAAATATTAAATCAAGAAAATCACGTGTTAAAAATGTGCCTTCGTACATCTGCCATTTTAGGCCTAGCACCTCCCTTAAACGTTTTTAAATGGGAGCCAAAATTATCAATCAGTCCGCTAACATCCATAGTCAATGAGTCCAAATTTGATGAGATTCTATAACATCACTATATTACTGGAGACATGTGATAACACTCACCACTTAATCATATTTTAAAAATGTTAGAAAATTATAGTTAGCCGGGATGTTCTAGGATAAAAATGTTGACTTGCCATCTGTGCAATCAAAGTCTAACTAAGCATTTAGGGAACTCGGTAGGCTGATTGTCTCTTTACTTGATGAAGAACCATTATACATTTTTTAGGGGTTACAGGGAACTGTTCCTAATCAACTCCGCTCCAAAAAAATAAAGGAAAAAAAATTAGTACTCTGTTACTGATGAATGAAGTCAAGAGGCCTGACTAATGAGACCACACTGGGGGAAAAAAGTCTTCTCACTTGAACTGCAAGTTTTCAAGATGCCATTGGATTCTCCAAATGTACTCTGAAAATTGAAAGCAACACAATTGTACATTTTAAGTGCAGTCCATTTAAAAATAGATTAGATGGAAGCAGCTACTGCTTATCCGTTTTAACAAGACGGAGACTACACTCCAAATACACTTTTTTAAATTAAGTTAATTTGGTAACATGCCCTGAATTGCTTTAGTGTTTACTCTAATAAGTGTGCAGCATTAGGTTTGGTTATCCTAACAGTCCTAAAATTCACAAGACCATGTCACATACTGCTTTCAGATGAACAAATCTATTTTGTGGTGATAAAGAAAGCAGATAAACTCAATTTTAAATTGGTATTACAATTTCAAATTTGGTATTACAATTGAATCAATCTGTTAAAAAAATAACAAAATGCTCACTTGTCCTAGATCCTGGTCGTACTTCCACACCCATGTGGTGGTGAAAGATGTAGCTATAAGGTGAGATGAATTAGCACCATTGGCGATTCCAAATAGAGTTGAAAAAAACAATGAAAAAATTACTTTTATTATTAAAAATAATAATAAACAATAATATTTACGTTTCTCAACACACACTGGAATTTTAGGTTATGTTAAAAAAAAATGTTTAAAGACCAGAAAGCATTCAGCTTTAAAATTAAAAAAAAAAAAAAATCCACTGACTGTTTGCAATTCATTAACAGACTTCTTGTAGATTGCTTGTGATTGTGATTGCAGAGCCTTGCGCAGATGCATCAGCCTGATGCCGGCTGATGGCCGAGTTCCTGCTGACCGCTTTCCACACCATGAAACAAAAGCATATTGAGTGATATGAGTTATAAAACAAAGCTCTTCAATATAAAAAAAATTACACTTCCATAGTAAATTTAGGTCTTTGTGAATCAAGATGGTAAATAATTCACCATCATTGATCTACAAGTGACAACCTGCCTCTGCGGTGAAAATAACCATACAACAACATCAAAGGGCCTGAAAAATCCCCCAAATACCCCAAAAAATGGAAATAAAAACATAATGTGCATCCTGTAATCCCAAACAGATTCTCCCACAAAAAAACACAATTATGGTCTTTTTGTAATTAATGCATTTTTAAAATGTAGACATTTTCTAAGTGATGATATGGGCTTGAAATGGGACAGCATCCTCACCAGCACAATGAATAAAGTATGCACTTAGTTAGTTAGTTTTTCCAACAGATTGTATTTACAATCTATTTTTTTTTTTTTTACTTTTTACCTTATGTACTCTGCAATAATAGGCTGGGACCTATTACATTGCGTGCTTAGGGTGTTCTAGTTATACTTAGTTTTCAAAATAGATTTAGCTAAACCTCACTGAGAAGAAAATGTATTGTGAGCACCAAAACATTGCCTTTCCTTATGTGTAAAACCCGTGTTAGAGATCTTAATAAACATTGTTACAGTGTTTAAAAGCTTGGTCTACAGCTGTGACAATGCTGACCACTATGTCCCAAAGGCAACTGATTTTTTTTTGTTCATGTTATAATAGAAAAGTACTAGCCTTGAAGGACAGGGACACTTTAATTAAATAATCTAATAAAAGGTCATTAGTTTTAAGGTTTTATATTTGTACGGCTGCAATAACACTTAAATTTGCTACAAATAATGCAGCAGGCACAATACACATGATCCGATATTTTTATTTAATCCTGTTCGAATGTTCAAAAAGCCAGTTACATTTTGACCATTTAAAATATTACAGACATTTGTTGCAAATTAAATATATGCAATATTAATCCCATAATAATAATAATTCATAATTATATATTCTCACTCGCTTTGTTTGGTGAATGAAATATCTCTTGTACCTGTGCTCAATTATTTCTTTGTTCCATCATTCATGATACTCAATGACATTCAATATCATTGGCGGAAATATGGATTATATAGTAAATATCACATACGGGTGGAGACGGGGGAGTGGACGTTTCATAATCTTCTTATTTGATCCACAGCTATGAAGTAGTCGTTAAGCCATCAAGGTTTAAACATATAGTTAAGAAAAACAGTAAATAAAATATAAAATGCATGTAAATGGCCTTAACACCTCAAGGTGGCTCACTGACTACATATACCAAAAACCTGTATGCAAAACAGGCTTCACTCGCTCTACTTGGTATGTCCCATGATCCTATCTGTGACTTTGCCATTAAATTTAACTATTTAAGTTTAAAAGGCACAGTGTTCCTTTATAATCAACCTGTCTACGGAATTAGAGTGTAGTGAATTCTAACAAACTGGAATATTAACAAAGAGGGCTTGAAAGTTGTGTCAATTTAAAATGGCTATCATTTCTTTTTTAATAAAGTAAAAAGATACAATTGGCATGGCTGTGATGCCAATTATAGCAATAAAACACCCTGAATTTTCTTACAGCTTTTATAAAATGATAAATAAGTTATTTTTGCATGGAACACAAATTGACTGATATAAATGTGGGACCAGAGCTGTTTTAGAGCTGTTTAATAACATTAAACATTACTACCTGCATTATCCCTTCAGGTTCATGGTAGTCCATTGGAATTAAAATGAGATACAGACAGGCTTGGTCATGTCAAGCAGACAGGGTTAAGTGATACACACAGCAACATAATCGTACAAACGAAGCGGTATCGTCACGTGAAAAAAATAATTAAAGAAGTGGAACTCTTGTCAACAATACAAGCCCTGGTGCGCATATATAAATTTTAATAACTATAATTTGTAGTAGTAACTTTCTCGATGGCAAGTCAGACTGTGTTTTTTTGTTTATGTATATTTAGTTTATTCTGAAGGGAAGTTTGTTAATATTTATCAATATCTCATTTTATTTTATCTGACGTATTCCAATAATAAAAACTACATTATCGGCCAGCGGTGGATGGGCTCCCCGTTTAAGCCGGGTTCCTCTCAAGGTTTCTTCCTGCCAGCCTAGGGAGTTTTTCCTTGCCACTGTTCCCACTGGCATGCTTTTTGGGGGTCAGGCCTGGGACATATTGTATTTCTCTGTATGTAAAGCGTCTTTGTGACATGGAAACATGTGAAAAGCACTTTATAAAAATAAATGATTGATTGAGTGACTACAAACCTGGGTATATTGGAGCCAACAAATACAGACAGATAAAAAAAAAGAGTTTTTCTCATTTATAAAAACATGAAATTCATGTTCTGTCATTAGGGGTAACAATAACAAAATAAAACACTGCAAAAACACTGATGAAAAGTATTGCCAGGCTTCAGAGCTTTGGCCCGCCGAAAACATCCTCTTGATCATTGTCTTCTTATCCCCCCCCCCCACGCTATTTGTTTCCCTGTCGTTGTTTTATTTTGTCAGACTGCTCCCTATTGCTCTCTGTTATTCTAGTATTTGGATCTCCAGCTCCCAGATCCTGCTTGTTTTCAGTTTGGGTTGACATTTCCTTGTGTGAGATCGATGGGGCTGACAGCACTGACTGAAGTGAGTGCAGACTTTGTGGTTTTCGGGCCCTTTCCCTCTCCCGAGGCAAGACGCCTTCAGCAGCGAGTCTCCCTTAACCAGGAGAAGTGGAAGAATTGCTGATCCCTCCCTCTCCCAAGTTGTTTCATTAGGCACGACTGCACAACGGTAACCGTTAGTGGCTGCGGAGGCAATACAAATGTGCTGTCAAATGTTACCATTCTATTCAAATACCCCGACAGGCATGTGACGCTACACTGAGAACCGTAATCACCATAAACCCACAGCCTGAGAGAAACTGCATTGCTCTCCAGCTGAATTAACACATTTTTACGATGTTGCACTTGACCCATGATTTTCAAATTTGCCTACATGCTTTTTCAAATTAAAAATAATTTCACCTATCCCATTCCCAAATTATGTGATCATTATTATTGTGGTTTATAATGATATTTCCTGGTGAGGAATCGGGCTGCCTCAGCTTCCCATATGGTAGTGATAATGTTTCACAGTCCCAGACTTCCTTCACTGCAATTTTCGTAACTAGATACGTGATGAGCATCAACACAGATTCCATCCAATGGAGTGTATGGGCAGAGTTCCAAGTGAACCCAGATTAATAATATATGTTGATTGCTGCTATAAATGCTGTAATCCTGTAACTGTGGTTTAAGTGTTGTAGCCCATATAATATATGCAAATTTGGGTTTGAAAAAAAACTGAAAAAAGCATTAGCATTTAAAACAGTAGAGCCTCAACAGTATCAACAGTATCAACTCATTCAGTATATTGAATCCAACCTCTTGAATATTGTAGTGCATATACATATTCAATGCATTACAAAAATAGTACATAAGCCTGGCAAGACACTACTCAACGACCACAGCGTCTGATTGGAAATAGTAATCTTCGAGAGTCCTTAAGGGGTTATAACCAACTCCCAGTGTTTGGCTCTAGCTATCCATCTATCTTTATCTATGATGTTCACCTCTGTGCCCTCTGCAGGTGCTGAGCTGATTTGAATTTTTCAATGTCATTTCCTCCACGTTATTTCTCCCCATCATGTAAAAGTGTGTGTAATCTGTTTAATTGTCTTATCCGGCCACACTGATGCCAGCGAGGATATCTTAGTTGTGCATAGAGATTATGGGATGGGACAGCGGGGAAAGCAACTGTTATTGAAACAGGTCTTGGTAGTGGTGGTCAGCAAGTGAAGAGGTCCCAATTTAATAGCGTCAAGTATATTTGACTAGCGATCTCCTGTGTCCACAATGAATTTGGAAAAATTTACAGAATTTTCGAAAACGTTATCTCTCTATTTATATTTCCTTAAATTTCATATTGGAAAGAATTACAATTATTTTTGCAAAAAGCATTTGAATTTGGTGAATTTCTCAATATTTCACAATAATCTTATTTCTATCTTGTCCAAGAAGGCACTGCGTGCAAGTCCCCGATTTGTTTTCAAATGGCTCAGCTAGAAATGCGTCACACAAAAACACATCAAACCCAGCACAGATTATTTTTAAACTTCACAGACAGAGACCAGGACACCCCGTTTCAATATAAGGTTGGGCATTCTGTTCTATACAACGATTTCATGTGCCCAAATAAATGTGATTATTTCGCCAGAACTAGCCTCACTTTTTTTGTTGTGAAAGGTGAGCTAGCAAATACACCATAAAATATAGAACTATTGCAATTTTTGCCACTACAATTTCATTTCTATATGAAAAAACTTGTTTTTGACACAGGTTTTGGGGGTTGGTTTTATGTGAGAGGGACTGTTTGTTTGAAAAGATAAACTGTTTTGTGAATAACAGTGGGGGGTGTTGGGGGGATTATGAAATGTCTTTGTTATAGTCTTATTACTGGAAATCTTCACCAAGCTTTTTACATGGTAGTTCTCAAAGTGATTACATCTGGCTTGTGATATTTATCATTTTTATTTATTGGGTAAAAACATGAAAATAGTAAATGCCTACTTATGACACTCAACTGAAAAATCCAATAGGCGGTATGTAATCAGCATATATCATTTATTTATATTTTAAATAGATCACAATGGACTCAAGCTAATCAACTATAATAATAAATAAATAATAATAATATTAATATAATAAGTTATATATTAATAAATAATAAGTTTTCTATTTTGGCACCATAGATAGAAGGCTACCTGGCTTTTTACTCTGTCTGCTGCTTTGCTGCACTGTGTTTCTCACTTTTTTCTCATTTTGTCCGGTAGCTCAGAACCCCCCGTATCAAACCCCCTTCACAGACCAGTGTTCTGACACCTCCCGATTTACAAATTAAGCACTGCGCGCGCACACACACACACACACACACACACACACACACACACACACACACACACACACACACACACACACACACACACAGAATGTTTAAAGCCCCTACACTCGTGGCCATATCAGATCATCAGATTAAAGAGGGACTCCCTGAAGAGCCAGAGGATGAGAAGTATTTCAGACCCTGCTCCAACCAGCCCTGTGCAGGACCCAAAGCAGAGTGGAGCAGTTTTTGGCAGCAAGGAGAAGGATTCCTGCCAAAGACTGCCCTCGTTTTCATTTTTTAATAAGAAAAAGGTCGTAGCTATTTGTAATTAAATGAGACACAAGTGAATGGTATAAATGCCGATAATTAGAAGCGGGGTTTCATTATGCAAAAATAAGCCTTTTAGGTGGCATATATTTGAAGGTTTCAGTCCTTTTCTGTGATTATTTGGTAATCAGATCAATTGCCTACCTTTTTCAGTACTCCTATCTTCCATTTCACTCACAGATAGATGAACCAGCAAATTTTTTGCACCAACCATTGTCTTATTGTATGTTCCATCATAGATACTGCATATATAAATATGAAGAGGAAATGAGTATAAAAGGGAATAAAACCTTAGGAGAGGGTTGAGGGAAAATTGCTTTAAGCCAAGCAGCTATTTTGTTTATGTGGA
>JAOYSI010008744.1:0-11338 GCA_025775065.1 Hiodon alosoides | reverse complement strand
GCGTTTTCCTTCGCTAGAGCTCGTTAGAGTGAGAGAGAGAGAGTGAGAGAGAGAGAGAGAGACTGCTAAACACTCGGGAGAGTCGGGAAAAAGCCCCACTGACTTAAACTCGCCAGAATTGTCGTACATTAGAATATCTAGTAAAGACTTGAACACAAACTGAATGTAAGTTTGCTTGGTGTTATTTGGCGTTGGCTCTGTCACTTAAGATTCATTCTTTAGGTACCCCGGTATACTCATTTTTACATTTATTTCACTGGGCCTTTAATTGCTATGTTCTGTATCACCCTTTTTTATGACCGCTGTTGGAGTGTGGAAAACTCGACCGTTGATAAACGCGCTCTCTGTGTGCCGTGCCAGGCGCAGTAGCATCATAAATAACTCTTTTCATTAATGTGCCACTCAAGTGTTTTGCTTACCAAGAATAAGGTTTTTCCACCTCCACGCCCCACCGGCTGTAATCTGGGGGACAGGAACAGTGGCAGTGTCTGTCTCGGCTCAGGGTTATGAGGACTGTGAGCGAGGGACTAATTTCACTTCATCCCCCCGACCCCCACCCCAAGCTAGACATAAAATTCCTCTTTCCCTCTTTTACGGTTTCTCGGAAACAGGTGGCACTGTGAGAGGGTAATGAAAGGCACGCTGCCCCCTCTGCATTCTGAAGAGTCCACTCGAGAACATCACACCAAGTCCAGGCTGTTGGGCACACACTAAGGGACAATGGGGCTAATTTAGAAAATTGGGCTAATTTAGAAAAGCTCATCATTGAACTCCTTAGAGGGTTTTAAAGAAACCGTCTTGGTTTATATATTCGATGTCATTTAGTTCACACTGCAGGTGCCACTTGCTCTCCCTTGTGCAGCTTTAGCATTTGGTGGCCTGGTTGGCTATGATCGCTGTGCCAGCCTAGGGTGGAAACTTTTATATATAAGGTGAAGAAGCTTTGTACAGCTGCGTTCTGACTTCTGGCCAATGGCAGACTGCTGCTGAGTAATGCCAGCTATCTGAAGCACGGCCTTTAACATTCATTCCATTAAAAAGAACCAGCTGAGCCACGGATCCACAGAGCGGCAGGTGCTGCTGGGAATCCAAGTCTACGGTCCCCCCGACGTGCTCTCCATAGCCCCTGAGAGGAATGCAGCCTCAAGGTGGTGTTATGGAGATGATCTGACACATGGAGAATTATACTTCCTGTTTGGTCTGTTAGTTAAGCGATTGCGGTTTTTGTACTTGGATCTTTGTGTAGGTCAACATGGACATTGAACACACACACCCAGTTTACCATAAACCCATGCAGCAGACAGTTGTTTAAAAGGACTAAATGAGATCTGACTGGACACGACTCAGCTGCCACTGTCAATCATGATCCACATGGGCTTTTGCATTGATGGTCCTTCCCATCATTAAAGGTTTTTTTTTGCTTTCCTTCCTATTCCCAGCCGCAGCGTGTTGTAGACATTAAGGTGTTGGTCTTTCAACCGGAAAGTTGTTGGTTCAACCCCATGGAGGGGCACACCAGAGCTAGTTACTTGACTGTAATTTCTTCTGTAATTATCCAGCTGCCTGAATGGAACCAATTTGAAACTTCTGGATATCGCTATCTGCCCAGCAGAGCTTAATAGCTTGACTTGTGCAATAAATATATTCGCACGGAGATTAGGTTGGAATGGGAGTAACCTAATTGTGTTGCCCAAACATGTTGACTTAGATTGGCTGGTTGGAGCATGTAATTAGTAAATAACTGCTTTCTGTTATACTCAAAGATTACTGTAACCTTTGCTGTAGCAAATTTAGCGCCATTTTAGCAGGGTAATCCATGGGTTGCAATTCGCTAGATGACCAGAGAGGCTCACCACGGAGCTTCTAATCCCTCAGTAAACCAGGTCACAGAGGGTGGATCCCCAGAGACGCTTGGAGAAACGGGGTATTGCTGATCTGCCCTGGTTGACCCTGTTTCCCAGCGTCAACTTCCGCATCTGACCAGCTGTGAACAGAGTGGAGGATCAGCGATGCGGGATCGTGTTAATACCCCTACTTTCTGGGGCGCGATTAAACCTGACGGCCCCAAGTCCTTACAGCCAATGTATTGACCCCGGGTTCATTCACAGGCAGAGGTCAAGTCCTGCTGAGATATTTCTGCGCAATCAAACGCATGGGAAAATGCTTCTTGTGAAGGAAGTGCAACAATTTTGTGTGTTTTTTAAAAATTATTCCAAATGATTATTTAGCCATTTTCAGTATGGATTTTATTAATATGATGCTTTTTCTAAGGGCTGCTTATGGGTCGCCTTGGGTATTAATCAGCATAGAGAAGGTGTAACAGGTTCCCAGTCAGGCTAATATTGATCTTGATTGATTAACTTCCTTTACCGTCGCTATATATAGGGTGGACTGAACTGGGAGTGGAGTCGGAGAGCATTCATGGTCAAACATAGGAATCTCGCAGTCAGTTGTTACCAAGGTTTCCTCTTACAGTGTACATCATCCAGCGTTTAACAGCTTTATTGGCTTTTCAAAAGAAGTCTCTTCAAAACGTAAATAAAACTGATGTAACGCCGCTGGATGTATTTGTCACCATAATCTTTGGAGAACCCTTTTAACCAAATGAACTCTCAAAAAAATTGTTTGCGAAGAAGCATTTCCTGATGTTTCTGACCTGATTAGTGTTTGCTTAACCATTTAATCAAGTTTTCGTTTCATGCAACTCGCTACAGATATAAGGTCAGATTTAACTGGAGCAACTGTGCTCATACCCTTGTGGAAACGATGGAGGTGGAAATGGTTGCTGGAGTTTTTAAATGAGCAACATATCTTAGCAGCCTAGAACTTTAATACTAATAATAATGCACCAAATAATTGGCTTTCCTTTTTAGTTTGAGTCCCGCAGACAATGTCAATATTATTCCTAAATGCGATTAAATGAAAGGCAGCAGGGGAGGGACCATGTCTGTTTGTTTTGCTATGATTTTCTCATTAGAGCTCATTTGGTAGCCTCATACCTGTTTATGCTCATGTTTGGACAGCTGTCTGGGTGAAGAGCTACTGTAGTCGAAGATGCACGCGGATCTTCATGTGCTTGTTATTTAATGCAGAATTAGCATTCTTTTAGTTAACATTTATTCCCATATGACATAATTGGGATAATGATTTCTGGAGGGATTTGTGTATGGTCTGCGCTGCTGCGGACGAGGTTTGTTTCACCGGATGGCTGGATCCAGGAGCAGTAGCTCAACAGCAGTCTAAAACTGGATCATTATGCAGTCCGTTTATGAACTGCCCACAACTAAACGGCAGTAAATCCTACAGACTGACGTGACGGGGCCATGGACTGGATATTAGCGGGGATGGGAGTTTCCTATTCCTGACCGGCCGGGGACTTGACTTAAACCGATGGGATTGTGTGTTCCTAACAGAGTTTAGGGGATGGTTGCCGCTTGTTTCCTTGACCTGTGGGATTGTGCACGCAGAGTTTAGAGGATGTGTTGTTGCCATTCTCCTGGTGGGCTGAGGACTTTCAGAAAACGCAGAGCTGGCAGAAAAAGGAGCACTTAGCCCTTTGAGGCCAATGCGGTGTTCAAACTCACGGAGTTACAGTGTGGGCAGAGGGACATTCCTCGCATACAGGGGTTAACCTAAGCTATGTTAAGCAGCGGGTTGAAAATAAAAGCACACGTCTCTGTGCAGGCGGCTGTGGAGTCCCTTATTTCACTCTCCCAGCCCATCTTGTCAGCAGTTTTGTGGGAATCACATGCCTTGGTTATGTGTGATGCTCCTAAAATTGTGAAATAACGAGAATTACTGCAGCGAGGTTATCGATTTTTCCAGATTGTTAATCGCTGTCTGATATTGTTAATTTTTTTGTTTGTTTGTTTACTCTACGCACTTTAAACTCTCAAGCTCCATGCCTATCTGTATTAGGCGGCCACATGTGGTTCACCGTTGCAAACCTTGCACTTGACTGTAGATATTCTGCATCTAATTCTCATGGATAAAATGACATTGTTTGTGGAGTAACTTTTTTTTTTTTTTTACATCCCCTTTTGATGTGTATGTAGAACATTGTCTAAGAGTTCAGCGATTCCTTTTTTATCAAGCTAGTAAGTCGCTTTTCACCCATCTGTAAGGGTTTTGTAATGAAACTGGCTGTTTAAAAGCCCTTTAGGAGCTTTCTCCATCATTCAAGCTTATTTAATCAGCAAAGCTATATCAAATCAAGCAGTCGATTGACAAACGAGTGTGAAGTTGTATTTTAACTGTGGATGGTTGGATAGTTCAAACGCTTGAAGCCTCCACGAATGTCTGTCCCAGACTGGAATAAGGAATAAATGTTATCCTCGAAGTTAACTGTCCTCGAACTCTCCGTGGGGACCACCAAGCACGGTTTTAGCAAGTTTTTTTTTTTTTTTTTTTTCTGGTTTCAAAAACAGCTGGGTTAATCAATCCTGGTCCACACAGTCCGTGTTGCCTCTCTGTTAGGCGTAGTTTGTTCTCCTAACTGTATCCCAAAATAAACACACCCCCATTGAAGTGGAAGGACCATCACTGTGGACCAGGAGCCCTGTGATAGGATACTGGAATTTCTGCAAATTGTGCTCCGCCTCTCAGGGATCCCGGTCACAGCTGGCTAATGACATGATTCAGATTTCAGACTGCGAATCTGAATCATAGGGCTCAGTTTACACTCAAATGTGGGCTCGGGTGCGGGTCTGAACCGTTCCGGAAAGGTTCTATCTTATTTGGGTTCATTGCGCTCTCTTCCCAGACCCTCATATTCCAGAAAAATTAAAGATGTTTTCTTTTTTTTCTGGGCTATAGCAATGCTACAGCTTGGAGGCTGAATGTGCTCAGTGTTAAATCGAATGGAAAGATATTGGAATGCCTTTTTACTGAACTTTGTAATTAAATGGAGGATCTTGGCATGGGATGCCAGGGAGCTTGTTTGTTCCAATTCTCTGGTTAGCACAGAGGAAATCTCTGAGTGGGTTCAGATAGTCACTGAACATTAACCCACTGTCTGCCAGTTTGTCGTTCTGTAATACAGAGCACATGCAGGGTGCCAGTTGTACACTTTTTATATTCAAAGATTAGGGTGAGGACGCGGGTAGTCTGTGGAAAAATATATGGGCTTGAATTATATTTTCTGGTTGGTAGGGCCCGGCTAGCTTGTAAAAACAAATTAAATTGTAATTATTGAGGAATGATGGAACAGCTGAGCTTGAACATGGCCCTAGCCTCACTTTGTGCGTGCTTTGCAGACAACTTCCCTGCCGTTCTCTGTCCCTGACCTGACCAAAATGCTTGCCACTGGGCTTCTGCTCTTTATCCCCTCGCTGCGGGCTCTCCGCCCTCCTCCAGCTGGAGGTGGAGCTGGGTGCCCGACCACGGCTCGGCTGCTCTTTATCCCCTCGCTGCGGGCTCTCCGCCCTCCTCCAGCTGGAGGTGGAGCTGGGTGCCCGACCACGGCTCGGCTACTCTTTACGGTGGAGCAGACCGGGCCAGGATAAACCGCTCTTCACAATGAGGGGCCACCGAGTGTCAGACTGTTGACGTTGGTGCTCGGTTGCAGCCCTGACGTTTACTTTGGCCCATCCACGCTCGACTCAAATGTGACAGATGGCATCCTCCAGCCACATTCTGCCCTGTTTTGTGTCGAGCGGTAACAGTTGCCTCCTCAGTGCTGTGTCTGGGTTGAGGAGGTTGGGTTTGTCAGGTACAGTGGATTACACTGTTCTTGGACAGTAGCCATGTCCAGTAGCCTGTAGCACAGTCCTGGGCACGTTACATCTGCTGCCCCTGAACCATGATCAGCCAGTCCCATTCATAACTTTGAATTCCTTCAGTGCGTCACGTGCCCTGTGTGTATTGTGTATGTGTATAATGAGTGACTATTCCAGCCTGTTTAGTGGTGCAACACAGAAGCTCTGTTTCATTGCTCGGGTGCATCGTCCCCTCTTGTTTCTGGTGGAGTCTTTTCCACTTGAGACGGGTAACTTGTACTCTCTACCCATACTCAGGACCTGACCTGAAACCTACAACTTCAGTCTAGACTTGGACTGTATTTATTTTTTGGATCTTATCTACAAAATGTTGTTTGATTGTGCTCAGCCAGTGGTATTGCAACTTTCCTTTATGAGACTTCCTTAAGAAGAGCTTGGTTAAGCCTGATATTTATTGGTTAGTTCTGTGTATTGAGTTTGTTTTGAGACCAGACATCATGAGTGAGTGTCTGTCCGTGTAATCTTTGCTGCACTACTGCTAATCATAATATTTTACATACCCATTTACCGGCCTGTCATCCAAATATTCTGGTTCATTTAAATAAGCCTGCAAATTAACTTGCTTCTGGTCCCATCCATTTAATTTTCTTATGTGTGCGCAGAGTGGGGCATACGCCTGTTTTGGTTTGTGTTGCGTGTGTATTTAAAATGTCCTTAACATGTTGGGTCTCAGAGTGCGAAAAACAAAGTCGTTAGGAACTTTAGGACAAGACAACTTATTAAATACTGATTATTTAGGTCTAGGATTTTTCTGCTTACAGTGGATACCTAAATCCTGATTCCATCTGTGATGCCCATTGTGGACTAAAGCCAGACTAGGTGCTTTGCAAGCCAAATACATCCTCAGTGGCTTCAGACAGGGCAGGTGCAGTACGTCAGAAAATCTTTTCCTCTGAACAAGTATTTTGGTATTCGCTGTTTGGACGTTAGCAGGAGCAATTCTACACTAGGAAAGTGTTGATGCAGCAAACAGCGCTTTGATTTCTATGTTTCATAAACTGGAGAAATGGAGAACAGCAGCACAGATAAAGTTAGAAGGTGGACTCATGGCGATCTCCATAAGACGCAGCATATGACCGTTCTCTGCTGAATGTGAATTGATCGCTGAAGAAGGGTGGTGCCTGCTGTCCTACTGGCTCACGCCGTCCGCGGTGGCCAACGGCGGAGTGTATGACTTGGCAGATCTCCGCTGTTTGTGGTATTCCTCATCTCGAGACTACATGTGCTGGCTGCGCAATTTCAGTTCACTTTTTATTTTCAGCTGCTAACAGAGAGGAAACACACACACACGTTATGATAAAATCTCCATGATGTGTTCAGTGTAGGTGGCCAATAATGAAGCTTTTATGTGTGTGTGTGGATAGATATAGATATAGATCTATCTATCTATCTATCTATCTATCTATACACTTACATACTTTTTGGCACCCTGATTGACTAGCCGCTTTTGATGGCTGAATAAGCGCTGATTGATTTGAATCCCATTGGTGAAGACAACAGTGTTGTCCATTTTGTGGTAGCAGATAAATTCAGGCCTACAAACCTGCTCTCCTGCCTGCCCTGTGATTCGTTTACAGTTTTCATTGTCCTACAGCTGGTCAGCAGGTCATTGGGCAACTGTAAGGAAGGGCAGCTCTCCACACACGGTCTTCATAGCTGTTGGCTGTGTCATGTTGACGGCAAAAATGAATGTTCCCGTACCAGGAGTGGAGACGAAGACAAAAGATGTTTGTGAAACGTCACATGCGAGAGACACACGGCATATATCGCTGTCAAGAAAGCAAATGCTGGGCTGTACAGTCTGGCAAGCTGTTTTTCAATGATCTAACCACTGTGGGTTTCATAGCCTTTTAAAATGAAAGAACTGTTCTGTGTCACCAGGCGAGACACCGCCAGCATGCCCACCATGGACAAGGATGCATTTATCTCGCATTCGGTTCTGTTAGAAGCTGGGTTTGGAGGCCTAATCAGAAAAATCGGATGTGTTATATGTAATTTAACCATTAATGTTAAGGCACATTCATAGTTTGTTCTTAGATTAAACAGTGTTTAAAGGAAAAATCATTGTGCGGTATACTTCAAATGGAGAACCGAGTAAATCTTCAAGAATGGTGCGAATGTGGTGTGTCCCAATGATTTCCTGAAGGTTCCACTTTGTGCAGTTTTTATTCGTTAATAAGTGGGCTGCTGCCTGGACCTAGTCTGACTGGTTGGTTTAAAACATGCAAGCACAAGTTGGATATTAACTGGCACAGCCTGAAGGAAATGAATGGCCGTCATCCCTCTGTGTCCACGTTTTCATTGTTAACTAATGTGCAGTAGTGCATGAATTCACACATAGATTTGGCTTTTTTCTAGAGTGAGAGGCCAATGTGATAGGGGATCAGAAAATGCCATAAACCACCCAATTTTGTTTTGAGGTCTGCCTTTGCGTTTCCCGCTGTGTACGTACACCTCAAAGTTGGCGGGAGGCTACAGGTCTCCACAGGTGTTAGGTGTTGTGCATTCAGCCAGGTAAAATAAGACACTGAGGAATATAAGCACATTCTCTGAGCACCAATAACACTGTGAGTTCCACACTGCTGGATCATTAGGTAAAACATGCTAACACTTGACACATCTCATGCTTCTTTAGATTAAATGACACAGGAACGACATATGTTGGGGTGGGGAAACCTAATATGTTTTTAAATGGAAAAATATTTAAACAATCAAAATGGTACTATTTCAAGCTACATTTGGTTTTATTTTCTATTTTTAGGCACATGGGTTGTATGTACATCGGCATGGAAACGCAATAATAAGTTCCTCCTATAAATAGTTTTAATGTTCATGGTATGGTAGGTATTCATTCTTTAAACATATAAAGTGGTATTTTGTGTCCAATATATATAAAAAAAAAATTATGGGTATGTGACCACTGAAACAAAGTTTTAAATTGCAGGAAACCCCTCTAACCATCTGTTTAAGACCTTAAGTCTCATTTACATGTTTACATTTTTTTATTGCTCCTGTCATTCAGCCCAGGAGTTTCTTTGAATCATAGAAAAAGATTTTGCGACCGTAGTAAAGTAAAATAATTTTTACAAGGATTGCGAAAATTGGCGTCGCCAGGTATCCACTTTTTTAGCCAACCCGTCACTGGTGTTTTTTCCTATTAACTTTCCCGTTGGTTTGTACACTATTGACCTGCATGGAGCCCCAGCCTGGGAGATCTATCTCCCTGGTTAAGTTTTTTTATAGCAGAACATTTAAATGGTGGTGTGGATCTTTACCGTGTCTCATCCAGCTATTGGACGGTGAGATGGTGGTGATGTCTGTGCTCGAGTTATAGCATGTTTAGATCTTGTGAAACAAGCATGAGTGTACAGCCGACACCAACTGCTGAAAAACAACCGATTGGGAAATGTTCTTTTATTTCTACTGGCTCTTAATTTGTTACTAATGACTCAGTAGCACATGGTTTGTTGTGGAGAGCGCTTCAGGCGATTTTTATCTGCTTGTTTTCCGATTGTCATTTTCAGGTTAGCCTTCAAACTCAAACTCTAACCGTTTATGACCTCTGCTGCATAAATACACACAATAAACCCCTCTTGATTCGTTGGTCCGGTTTCCATGCAGCTAACCCAATCCTTGGCGGAGCCTGGTGTTTTGATTAAGTTGAGAAATCAGATCTGGGAATATATTTATCCGTCCTCCTGGGCTAGGCGGGATCGGAAGGCCAGCGGGAGGGACTGTTGGAGTTCGCGGCTACTGTGTTAGAACTCTGAAGGTGGGTCGCCGGTCTTCTCATTCCCTGTTGGCACTCCGGTGAGCAGAATATGTTTCGCCAATGAATCGACCCAAGGGAAATGCTGCCAGACGTCTTCTGCGGTTTCCTACGTGACGCGGTCAGGTCACCATATGCCATTCCTGCCGCTCCTTATTCTCCAACTCATAATTGCTGTTATTTTTTTGCAGCCTGATTGCAGCCTGTGATCAGCATGTTTATCCCGAGAAGAAACCCATGCTAGTAGTCACTAATATTCTGGTGATCCAACCGAATGTTATAAGGGCCAGCATGTATGTGGTGGTACTGGGGCTCGCTGTGTGTGGTTCCTTGAAAGGTAATGCGGCTGTAGGCAAGACGGTAATCGCACATGTACGAACGCCGGAGTCCACCCCAGCTTCCACAATCAGCAGCCTCCCCTTAAGTATGTCTGTAGACATGGCACAGAGGCCAGTCCGGATGAAGAGATATTACAATTAAGTTATCAACTCCAAATCTCTCTGTCAAGTGAGGATTAAAAATGAAGGGAAACTGAATAGGACAGGAAGAGGTCTGAAAAAACTAGAAGTTTAAATCTGGTGTGAAAGCTATTAGTGTAAGCTGAATTGTGGTTAGATTGTATGTTGATGCAGTCTGATTGTAGAGCCTTCATTAGATAAAGGAAATTAAAATACACTTAAGTAGGCTGTAGCATGCCAGAGTATACAGACACAGGGTGATGGGGGGAGGTTTTACGCCTTTTATTTAGCATAAAACAGAACTGAAATAGCAGACGGGAACCAGAAAATGCCCTTTATGGGGAAATGGCAAAAAAATACTTCTAACCACCTTGGAAACTTAAATAAGGCAGCACAAACTGGACTTCTCAGTCTGAACTCTCCTTAGCCAGCACAGCTGACACACTTTTAGATGTCTCTTAATCGGTAAATTACATTACATTTGATGTAAAAATGTAAATGAACACCAGCGCAATCAGTGGCATAACGAGGCTTCTGGGCGTGTCTCCACGGCTTCTGGGCATGTCTGCTAGCAGCGAACCACAAAGGCCATCACATAGAGGGTACTGAGCACTGGAAAACACATCGACTGTAGGGACTGCAGTAGGCCACTGACTTTGTGCGAGTCACTCTAGATGCACAAAAACTTTGTTTGTTGCGCTATGACTCACAATATAGTCAGTGTTGCAACATGCTTCTGTTAACACTCTTGCTCCCGTATGTGTGTACACAGACAAGCTTTTCCTGTTACTGAAAAGTCACAAGTAGCCAAAGAGAGGTTAGACATGCCTATAAATTATCACTGCATTTAATAGTGTGTTCTCTGATGCCCAAATGTCAGAGACCCCAACTAGTGGCAGGAAGTTTACATTGACATGCGTTTCTGAAGAAATTAATTTTTTGATCACATTTGATCACAAAAAAATGAGACAAAAATGTGGTTTTTTTCCATTCTATTGCTATTGTGTATCATTCCTTGAGAATTTTAATTATAAAAATTGATATCATGTTTTCTTTATTATTGCTTTTTTTCTGAAGAAATGGAAAACAGACATCCAGAAAACGGAAATTGGGGAAGAAATATTACGGAAAATAGCAAAATAATAAAACTGATTTCATCATGTTGTTATTCTAACCAGCTGTGCTCAAAGTACATAATTGCAATTTTGAAGGAGCTGGGCCCTATAAACTCCCAGTATCATCAGGGGTGTTTGTGGATTGCTGGGGGGGGGGGGGGGGGGGGGGGGGGGGGGGGGGGGGGGGGGGGGGGGGGGGGGGGGGGGGGGGGGGGGGGG
>JAOYSI010008742.1:0-11339 GCA_025775065.1 Hiodon alosoides | reverse complement strand
TGTGTGGTTGGTTAGTGTAACGAACCACGCATGGTGCAATTCTTTCATAAGGTCAAGTTGATATAAGGGCACGCGGTACATATTAACATATTTCGTTAAAAAAATAGATAAAATAGGTCATTTATGCATTATCACATAATATAAGTTGAACTCGTGTTCAAAACCTAACGCAGCGTAAACCAAAAAATCTATTTTTAGAATTGCAAGTGGCCAGTCGTCTTTCTCTCGTGTAGACGTAAGTGTACGTAAATGTTATATAGCATAAGTTACAATTCTAGCATTTAAAAAAATAAATAACTTATTCACCATTTTGACAAAAGTCTGTACATATTCGATAGTAGAAGCGTTCCATTTTAAACAAATACCGTTTGTTAAATTCACTTCTCATGCTTCATTTTGTGAGACATCATTACCTCATTTCCAGTTGATCCAAGTTTTCAAGTAATCGTCCGGAACGATCAGCCATTGACATTGTTCTGCTGAATTTGCTGCTCTTTCCGGCTTCATTCATTTTCGCGTGGATCTTAGCTTGAGCCATGACTGACGAACCAGTATACAGCCCAGGGGACTTACAATTCCGAAGGGGCACCGCGGTGATTACCCACTAGAAAGATTTCTAGCCTTTTCCCCGACAGGCAGCGCCCCAGAGTAAACATTTCCAAACATGGGCTGGAACGTCCCACGTTGTCGAAACCGGCCCTTTTCGCAGAACTCGATTACACAGTTCTGTTCTGCGGCAGAAGGTTCCCCACATGCAGCAAATCATGAACCATAGGACTTCATTCCATATTAAAACTTGTTCAATAATGAGAACAACTCGAGTCAAACGTGTTTTATTTTTAAATATATATATATATATATGCATTATTTCAATTATTTTGAAAAAGACTAAAACAAAAATTAAACATGAAAAAAAGAAGCATGGATTTATGTTCCCTGAAATCACTTCAAAATTCTTGAAGGCTTCTTCGCACTGCTTCCTCCATCTCTGTAAAAAAAAAGAACAAACGCATGATCAGAACAGAACTAAATATTCACCTTAATTAAAAATAAATCTATAATACATTTTTAAATATCTCTCACACACACACACACACACACACACACACACACACACACACACAAAACTATAAAAAAACTCAAACTAAACCCTCTCTGATAATAGTCATTTATGCTTTGTGTGCAATTTTGTTACCAACAGCTTGCACTTGAGTGACATCAGGTGACCCTGTGGGACTCGTTAAATATAAAAATATAACCAATCTGGACCCCTAAGTGGCAAGTTGGTAAAGGCATGTGCCCGCACAGACAGAGCCTTATTACTCAGATTTGCTGGTAAGAATTTTGATCATGTAATCCGCAGGCCGGGATAGAGTAACTCAGCCTTCTGTACAGTACTGCGAGGCCTGCAGTGAGTAACGGAGAGGCTGTGGATCAGCGGAACCACAGGCGGCATCCACATGGTTACTGAGGTTTGTGTCTGTAGCCGAGACTAAATACATAGCTGCCGATTCCAATTTGGAGAGAAAATGATGAAAAACGTTCGCCGATTCCATATTTAAAAACGTCCAAATCTGTTGTCGTTCTTCAGGCATGCAAAGCTGGTAAAGATCAATTTCTATTAACAACCAGCAGTAATGTTAGTTGAAATGAAAAAAAAAAACCCATCAATTTGCCTTGGCTCCAATGGGAAATACTTTATCTAAAATGCCAAATGAACATACCTCTATCAAATTCCATTTGCTTGCTTGCTTCTTCTGCACTTAGAGCCAAGGCACACTTCACATCTTCCTCAAAGTTATCTGGAACGCATGATAGGCTATATGTAATAATTTTAAACCTGAGAATCAGTGTCATAATAACTCTTGCCCAATAGCAAAAGATAATGTTATTTGCTTAGAAGGTACTCCAATATGGAACAATTTATATGGCTGACCATTCCACACTACTTTTAATCTGCATTCTACCAGTCATAGTGCAAAACCTTAGGAACACCTAGGAACAAAGACAAAGTTCCAAACCACACCGGACATAAACATGCAAGTTATTTAGCACGGCAATGCAAGGTTAGCGTTCCCGCTTTACATAGAACCAAAAAGAGAAGCCTAAAATAACTGGAGAGGGAAAACCACATCCTCTCATGTGTCATGTCAGTGAACAAGTGTTTTTAAAAGAACAACAACCTTCCAACAAACCTCGGCCGCAGTCAGTCATCTTTTTGGCTTCTTCATTGCTCAAAGCAATGACACGTTTAACATCTTCAAATTCCTCAGCTGGGAAGTAAAACAATGCAGAAAATTCTAGTGCTGAATTAAAATCAGAGCATTTTAACGCATTGAAAGACAACACAGATTTTCAAATTATTGACGGTCGCCAGGATAATTAAAAATTGTGCGACCTAGTCTGGTTTGAGCTCGGTCTATTGTTAAGCAAACAAATATTTTTATCCTGGAGAGGTACAATAAACCCATTTCTTCCTCAGAAAAAAGGTTAATTCTTTAAACCAGATCAATTGTTGGGTGTGTTTTAGTTCAGATGAGAGCATTTTCCTGTAACACCTAAAGCTATTGAGTGTTCTCTTCATGGAACTAATAATAACGCCTGTTCCTTGACCACGTACCTAGAGCCGTGACCATGGAGGTCAACAGGACACAGGCTTCTCCTGGAGACTTTGAAGTAAGCTGTAAGTATGATTTCATTCATATAGAAACGTGACATTGGTCCAGATGAGACATACCGTTCACTTCTGGAGAGATCTCCTCTGCACCCAGCATCAGTGGGTTGGGTTCTGCTCTTCCTCCCTCAACTCTGCAGCCCGAGCAGGGCTCCAGAGGGCAATGTTGGGAGTGGTAGTGAGAGTGAAAAGTAGGCACATCCGCATGCTTTCCCTGGCAGGAAACGCACCGCACTTCACAACACTGCTTTAGTGTCAGGGCTTTGTGCTTCTCCTGCACATGGGTCTTCATTCGGATATAAGAGGAGAGTTGTAGGCCGCACGGAGCACACTTGTAGTAACATTGGCCATTCCTGGAAAGCCTTTTCATACACTGGGTGAAGGCAGCATTCCTTTCAGTTTTGCCCATCTCGGTCCCCATGCAGGGACACACTTGGTCAGCCTCCGCTGGTGACTTGTGTACTGTTTCAGACAGGGCGGGGCCATTGGCCTGGGCCTCCTCCATGCAGTAGTAGTCCTGGCTGTGTATGCTTTCGTAGTGCTTGAGGAAGTCCTCCTCAGAGTCGTACTGCATGCTGTCGCAGAGGCCGCAGAAGTAGCGCACCTCCACCTGGCCCCCGTGCTCGTTCTCACAGTGCCGGCGTAGCGTGGCCTCCTTGAAGAACCTCTGTGGGCAGTGGCCACAGATGAACCTCTGGAAGTTGTGGCTGCTCACCTGTCGGCAGTGCTGGTGGACGGCCGCCTGGGACTCAAAGAGGTCCTCGCACATCCGGCACAGCCAGGCAGGCTTGGCCAGAGGCGCTCCGGCCGCAGCGGTGGCGCTTGGGGCTTGTGCTTTGGCGCTTGGGGCCTGTGCTTTGGCGCTTGGGGCCGGCTTGTCTGCCCTCACTTCCTGCTCCCTGTAGAAGGAGTGTCCTTGGTGGGCCTCGCTGACGTGCGACAGGAAGCCGTTCTGCTTGGGTATTTCTACCATGCAGCGCTGGCACCAGAAGTGGAAGTTGGAGAGGTGGGCCCCGCCGTGGAAGCGGCTCATGTGCAGCCGGGTGATGGAGGACTGGCTCATCTGCTTGCCACACACCCCACACATGTGGAATATCATGTTGGCAGCCATCAGGTGTTTACTGGCAGCTGGCTCGCTCGAGAAGCTCGAGCCGCACTCGCAGAACCACGCCACGGTCCATGACCCCACGGTGGCGCTTGGCACAAGGCACACTTTTTTGCGCTTGGATGGAGACCCGACGGTGAAATCCCCCTCCTGGTCCCGTTTACATGAGGCAGATTGTAAACTGGCACTTTCGGACGGTGCAGACGCGGCGGCCCTCTGAAGATTCAACACTTCGTGGTAATTGCAGTAGTGCAGTATGGACTTCTCCACAGAGGTGATCTCCTCCACCGTGTGCTGAATCAGCTGTTTGTGCCTTTCAATGTGAACGCGGTCTGGGAAGACCTTTTGGCACTGGGAGCACTGACCCAGCACTCGCAGCTGTTTCATGACCTGTGCCACCGTCTTCTCCGCTTCAGCGACGGCACCCCCCTGTCTGCAATTCACACTGTGAGGAGCAGAAGAAAAAGAGAAGAAAACACAGGTAGAAAAGGTTGCAGTTTCAGGTTCTTACTCTGAGTGACAAAGTTCACATTTGAGCTGTTGTTCTAATTTAGGGCTATTTCTTAAATCAGCCCTGTTTAATCAAAAATAGTCAAATGAGAAAACTGAACATTCATGTAATCTACATGGCAGTATTGTAAGCCTTGTATTTTCAAAAATATAACATAACACTACTGAGCCATATGCAACAAAAGTCAGCCATGATTTATGAATGAAACAAATCTTATAGTTACCCGAGAAAATGTCTGTACTTAATGACTATTGGCAAATGCAAACCTTAAATGACAGCATGTAAAGGGCAGTGTTATTTCATCTATTAAAATTAGCCTAAACTAAGCAGCAGGAAGTGATTTACCAATACAGCACCCTATGCTTATAAGGCTTGTCAACAATCAGACAAAATCTAAGAATCAGTCCTTTAAATAATCAAGTCATATAGAAAAATCCCATTATTCTAACTGAAGTGGAGTCCATATTCCCTTGCTTCGTGTTCTCACATGGGGTGAAAAAAATTGCTAATACCACCATTTATTGGAATGTTTTGGGACCCATTGATAAACAGCTGGGGGCTTTTTTTTTTTTTTGAAGAAAACGCCAGGTTATATAGACCATGACCACTGTGACTCACTTAAGTTCTGTAACACACAAATAAATGCACGCAGATCTGAAGACATTCTGTAACATGCGCACATCCTAAAACGCAGGCAAGAGAGACAAATTCTGTAAGACACTTACTTGAAGTGTGCCTGGGCTTCCTTGTGCGAGCCCAGAACCTTCTTGCACATGGTGCACCTGACTGAGAAGCCCACCTCTTTACACAAAGCGATGAGGCGGTTCTTTGCGTACCGTGGGATAGGAATAGGAGTGACTGATGCTTCCTTTTCTTCAGTGGAGGTAGGGAGAGAAAAAAAATCAATGGCTTAAGAATAAAAACTTCACATATCGCATCGTCCACTGATACCGCATTACCATAAAAATCGTTACATTCATGCGATTGATGCAGAATTTAAAAAGAAAGAAAAAAATTGTCATCACAGTGGTTTAGAAAAAATAAGCAGCTTTGTGGTATATGCAAGCAGCACGCTTTAAGAATTAGAGTACAATTCAGTGCCTTCTGAGGAACCTTCTGAGCATTAGCTTGTCCTGGATAAGGAACCTTACACCCAGGGTGGATAAGGCACCTCAAACTGATATTAGAGCACTACCCTAAATGTTGAATTCCAGCTCAAGGGTAGAACAGCAGTGCAACCATGAAAATCAAGACACATCAGCCGGAGACGTAACCAAAAGTCCACAAAGCTGCCTTTACAACAAACAGATGGGGCTCGGTTTGTACTTTCTTGAATGTATCTGAACTTTCTGGATGGATTACACAAGCAGACCCACCACTCATTCTGATGAAGCTGGAAAAGTGATTCTTAGCTGCCATGTGCTGGAGACACTCGTCCCGGATGTTGAACAGGAGGCAGCAGGCGGGGCAGGCAAAGCACAAGATGAGTTGGCAGGTCAAGGTGCTGATGTGGCCATCAGCACTGGCAGAGGATGCCTGGCGAAAGGCAAGCACCCAAACAGAAGAGACGATTTAGCAAGAATCGAAATAATGTTGTGCATCATTTGATTTTTAGATGGATAAAGCACACCGTTTAAATACAGACATTGAACATTTTCTCTGTCATTTTAATTAATTAATCATCCACCAGAATGCACCCAAGAGACTGACTGAGGCTTAAGCACTACATCATCTCATTAGCACGAGAAGTGATTTGTTGAATGGCAAGCCGGGATAAAATCATGAGAGGAGAGAAACACACACACACACACACACACACACACATCCCCCACTTATCAAAACCACATGGCCTTTGTGCCATCTGCCTATTGGAGACAGGAGCAAGCTGGCACACCGCCTCCAGGCTATCTAGATAAATCACGGAGCACACGCTCTGGTGCTGTGAAATACTGTCACCCTCATTCACACCGATAACCCTCAAAGGGGTAATAATGCAGATAAAGTTTTTAAAATCTTTTGAAAAGTTCAGGTAAAACAAGGCACATTATATTAGTGTAAATATTTGCTTTAAAAAATGTTGTGGATTTCACGAATACTCCATGAGCAGAAACGTAACACCATACAGTACTTACCTTAGAAATAAGGTGAACCTGCCATGCTTCTTTGGTTTCGAATTGCCTGCAGCAGGCAACACAAGCATACAACGCAGACGGACTTCCTTTAAGAAAAATGGTAGGGTCGCACGGAGAATGATCAAATCTGCAAATCAAACATGACAGTCCATAAACAAAGATCACAGTTCTGTTAGACAAAATATCTGAGAAAGCTGAAATGAAGACAGAAAAACTGACCTTTTTAAGTGGCCCTCCAGGAGTGGTACATTTTCATAAATTCGGTCACAGTTCAAAACGGGACAGGTGTGTGGGGAGGAGTTGCTGGTATGATGTGGAGCCGATCGGCGCCGCCACCTGGAGTCAGAATTGAGGAGACCTGGTTTCAGCCCTGTGTGTAAAAAAATAAAAGGTCAAAATGTGATTTGATGATGAAACAAGTTCAAGATCAGCACAACTGGAATCTAATATCACCTGGCAAACGTTTCCCCATTGAAGTGCTTTAAATCCACATTTAACCAAGCACCAACCTGCTTTTTCATTTGATAATGCAGATAAATATAACTACCTGGCATTTTTAACCACATGTCTACGCAGCGCTTGGCATCGTAATCATTTCCATTGATCTGACTGAAAGCCAATTCCTTAAGACCATGAGCTTGTTGGGAAACCATCTTCTCCTGAAACAAAGCATAGCGACATTAGTGCCAAGAATTATTTTGGTAATAACACTCAAATTTCATACTCAACATAAGACAACTAGTACAAATTATTCCAGCAAGTCCAGAACAGACAAGCTCATTGGAAAACCATCGAGTGGGTCCAATTGCATTTGATTTATATTTTATTACATTAACTATCAATAATTTGTCTTTAACTATCAGTTATCAATTATCGGCTGGGGGGCGTCCATATGTCCGCAATGGAAAAATCATTTCAATTATTTATTTGCTTTTAATTTATCCACAGAACTGTGGGGGGCCAAAGTACTAGATGCTAATCAGCGCTTCTTCAAAGGCTATGAAACCGTCAACAGACTGGGCTTTGTTATAAAGTTGATATCGTAGTTACATATTGTTTAATATATTTTCCAGCTATGTCAGCTTGTAGAAAATTTCCATATTTTTTGGTTTTCATCATAAAATAATACAGTGAAATAAATGTAATCACTCATCAGTAATATAGTACCAACATTAAGATTGCTGAATTAACATCTTATCTCTTGCTTTGCAATGCAATTAAAATCATTTGGCAAATTAAACGTAAACTGTCGTTCAGCATGTCATTAGAAGGAAGGAGATATGAATATATAAATTAAACAATGGGGAAAATTCTAATGACAAACATTTCATAGGGAACTTTAATTAGTCAAACTAAATTTTACCTAATGAATACCCATTTGATGGTATTTCATTAGTTTGAATTTTATGAAGGAGCGAAAGTGAAACTCAAAACCCAACTTGTACACTAAAATGTATGTGCATGTGCGTGTGTGTGTGTGTGTGGTTCAAGCAAGTTAGAAAGCTTTTTTCCTGTTTAAAAACAAAACTGAAACCATATTTAGTTATGGTTAATAATATAACTTGAAAGCGAGATTTAAACAGTGGGGGGGACATACGGATCCACACACCCTGAAGGCTTTGCATTTTTCAGCTCGCTCTTGTTTCTTCACAGCAACTTGAAGGGCCAGTCTATCCAAAGTTGATTCAACCTGCGCCTTCTGCCTGTCAATTTGGTCATCAATCTTTACCACCACAAGGAAATGCAAAGAACAGTTTAATGCAAAGATTCACTAGCAAGTCAGAGCATTCAAAATGAATGGACAAATTATTTAAGACACAGTATTCAGGGCAGCATTTTCTTCTACTCAACCACAGTCACATGTACGTCATATTCCAACATACATCAAACGATGACGTACAAGTTAACGTGCCCATAGTAAATGTCCAGCAAGCCTTCAATGGACAAACTTACCGTCTCAGGAATTGACACGCTTCCATCATCTTCATCACTTAGCAGATCTATGCATTCCAGTACTGGTCTGATGGGACCCTCCTTAAATAAAATTTTACAATAAAGAGTGTAATGCACAGCTGCACAGAAGCGGGCGACTTGTAGTCCTGGACCTACAAAAACTGCAGAGAAGATTTTGAATACATCAAATAACCCAGTAATGTTAGTTGTTTTCCCAGCCTAGCAAAGAAACAAAAAAGAGGGTTGGTATTTAAGGATTTCTCTCAACAACATATTTTATCTGTCACAATATTATTAGTCGGTAAAAAGTGCTTTGTGCTACTTGCAATATTACAGTAAAATACGATGCAAGTGTCATAATCAACGACTGACTGAAACACTCACAGAAACAAACTCCACCTCATCTTCTGGTTCATCGGTCACAGGCGAGGATGCCATCTTTACGCCTTTATCTGTGGAATAAATAATTTAGATTTCCACCAAATTAGCCAGCTCAGTTTGTCTTGCAACAAACTAATGTTAAAGGCTTTACAACGAAATGGGTTAAAATGGTCTGCTTTAGTTTACCAGTTGCAAGTTATAACATGCTAGTTACTTGCTACCACACTGACAATCGAGCAGGGAACTGAACACGAACTTAATTAATGTAATTCGACTCCTAGTTTAATATATAGGTCTATCTTGGTATCTGTATGAAGCAATTTATATATATTGAATATTAAAATAATTGCTCTTCCTTTAAATCGATGTACTAAAACCTGCTAGGTTACAAATCAAAACCGGCTGTATCACGTCAACCGTTACTTCAAAATAAAAATATTTGAAAACAAACTAATTACCACTGAGTAAAAACAACTAAAATGTCATTGCTTTTTCAAGAGAATATTATATCACAAATGAAAAGATAAACCCACGAGTCTTACCTACTGATGTTGTGCTAAGGCCTTCCGTGTTGATCGTTAACTCGCCGCATCTGAAAATAGAAAAGAAAGCGCTTCGATCTATGGGAAATGGCGTTTTAAGCCAATGCGGTGTGGAATTTAGGATGCTGCATTATAAACTCTACAAGTGGTGAATTTGTACTACCGGGATGTTGTTCTTCTACCAAACATGAAACGGAGCTTTATTATTTAATTATACTGTATATTGTAAATTATCCTGTACACGATAGTATTAACATTGCGATCTTAGATATGCCTTAAGCTTTTATTTCGTTACAATTTTAAACATCTTGAAATGGGGACGCGCCATCCTTTTTTTTCTTCTTCAGCATCATATACATTGTGGGAATTGTGTTTATATATATATATATATTGGCTCCTTATTTAATATATTAAATTTTTGCAAATAAAACAAATGGCTACAAAACCGTGTCCTTTCCCCTCGATCTATCATCATAGTCGCACTACGCAGATACGAAAGGCCAGGGGAAATAAATGCAGAGCCTACGTATATTCATATTCGATGTGGAGAAGATATGTACGTAATAATAATGATTTTAAAATAAAACAAAAATAAATCCGGTAAAGCGATACCGTTTTTGAGCAGAACATTTAGAACCCCAGCGGATACAATATCGGGGAGCATCAACACCGAGTTTGCCACCTTTAAAATTCTCCCTCACGCCCGCTGCAGCTTTGCTGAGCTTAGATGCAGATGCTCGAGTTCTCTGCATTTGCTGAAAAAAAAAAAAAAAAAAAAGGACGATGGCCGGTCTCTACTGCTGAGTCATGGATTACCGGCATACATTATTGAAATCAATACACCTCAAGAGTAGTCTGTAGGTTTCGGGGCTCTGGTGAAACGACTTTCCATGTTAGGTCGAACATGTATTCTTAAATTTAGAGCAAACCTGACGCCGTTATAAAGGTGCAGCAGCGGCTGCCCTACATCGTCTCTTATGATGATTGCTGCTGCGTTTTTAGTCTTGTTGAGACCTTATAGCATTCAGTGTGTACTGTTATTATTGTTGCTTTTGCTTGGAACCATTGCTACTATTTTGTTTTTCTGCTGCTGGCATCGTAAGCTTCGTAATGGGAAACATCCCATAAAATCGGTTCTCTCAGGACGTTCAAGGAGTCGCGGTGAGTACATTTCCATTGACAGTGACGCTATAATCCTCCTTTGCAAATAACATTTAAATAATTTAAATAATCTTTCGATTTCATATTATGACCTATTTAGAAAAAACGACTGCACCTAGTGCTATTTCTAGTGCTTTGATCAAGACTACGCTGGTCTCATCTCCTGTCAAGACCCACTGACTAAGCATAATATATATTTTTCCTGTTAACGATAACACGGTCCTAAGATATTTATATGGACTTAAGTATTTACATTTATTTATACAGTCATATAATAAACTTCAAAGTATTTATTTACAATAGGCCTATTTAGCAATGAGCACGTTTGTGTGTTTGCTTAGAAATACTCAAGGAATATTAGAGCATATTTCGTTTGTTCCAGAAGTTGGTCTCCGGACGCATCATTTTCGATCAGAGGTAAATGATTTTATTACTGGTTTGTCAAGGGGCACGGTAAGTAGCCAATAGATTTCTATACGAATACTCAAGAAATTACGAGTATTCATAAGTTTCCTTTGTATAGCTTAAGTTGGATTCTTTTTGAGTTTGTGAAAAACGCAATTGTGACTTTGGAAGACGCATTGCGCATGTGTGGTAAATAAATAATTCAAAAACCGGTGCACGATTCTGCATGGAATAAATGCTGTTTTAATAAATCATTGTGCGCAACTCTGCATTTGTAAACAATGAATTCTAAACACTATATACAGCGGGTTAAATAAGTATTGAACACGTCACCTTTTTTTCTCAGTAAATATATTTCCAAAAGTGCTATTGACATGAAATTTTCACCTGATGTTGGCAACAACCCAAGTAATCCATACATACAAAGAAACCAAAACAAATGAGCTCAGCAAATTAAGTTGTGTAATAATGTGAA
>JAOYSI010008739.1:0-11341 GCA_025775065.1 Hiodon alosoides | reverse complement strand
TGTGTGTGTGTGTGTGTGTGTGTGTGTGTGTGTGTGTGTGTGTGTGTGTGTGTGTGTGTGTGTGTGTGTGTGTGGGGATTGTCTAGAGATCCGAACACGCCAACCGTTTCTGCCTCAGTGTCTTAATCTGCTGCTTGGTGCAATATTCCCGACATCCCATGTTTACAAAATTGCCCTTAGTGTCTCTTTTGCCACAGCCTGTATCTATTTCATAATAAAAGCTTGATCTGTAAAGGTACAAATAGTTGCATTTGAAGTCTCAACTGCTACTGTAGGAAACTGTTGCTGTCCATTTGCACAAAAGGTACGCATTCCACAGTCCTGTCCTTATGCTCGATGATCCACATCCTTTGTCCTGGTTACTGCCATTCTCACTTTTTACTCTTTGCTTGTTTGTCTTTTCCAGAGTCAAGAAACGGACCCATGATTTTATCAAGTCCTACTTTTCTGAGCGGTGAGTGCTCTTTCCTAACAGCAAATGAGTTTTAACTTTTTTTTTTTGGTTGTGCTTAAATGCCTCTGGTATCTGGAGCATAGAATGAGGGTGGAAGGATGTAATGATCTCCAGTAAAGGTGTTGGATCACAGAAGACGACATCACATGTTTTAATGTATAAGGCTTTGTGTGTCGGCACACACACGTACTGTATCAATAATAGTTCTCTGCCTTTGCCCCCAGGGACGTTCTCTGCGCTGGTGATCCACCATCTAGGTAACTATACATTTTCCCATTCTGCTTTCTGATGAACTGGGTATAGAGAAAGGTCCTGTACTTGACTCCATCTGGGAAAAACCGGAAGATCCAGCCCTTCTTCATTCTTCTGTAACTTCCTGAGCGGGCGTTTGTCCTTGTCAAGGTGCACAAGCTTTTCTTGCAGCTGGCTGCATTGAGAGAAAATTATTCCAGCCTCTCCAGAGAGGCTCTGCAGATTCAGCCGATTTTGTCTCAGCCCTGCCAGGGCCTCAGCCCCTATATGCGTCACACATTTCCCCTGTGAGTTCCCAGACTCCGATACCAAATGAGGATGCTCTCACGTTCTCTCTCTCTCTTCACACTTTTCACAATTCGGTGCGGTGCAAGAGTATGTCCAACAGCCCCCCTTCGATATGACCAATACATGCAGCAGAACAAACATATGGGCTCAATCTTACACGTTTTTGTACTTGCTTATTTACACGTACACACAGGAACCAACGGTGCATACGGAAACGCACGCACTAGTGGTGAATATTTGGGTGGGTGAAGTAAAAAAAAAAAAAAGATGATGGCGGTGTTGACCCATTTGTAGTAGCCTTTACTGCCAACTTTCTGTTGAAGATCCTCTTTCTTCTTTACCTGCTGTGGCTGTTCTCCCCAGTATTGAGTATCCCCAAAACCTCTCTGTTGCCTTTAGCCAATCCAGTTCTAAAACTAAGGGTTTAGCAAAATGGACGTGAAGACGTACTGTGTGACTCTGCCTTCGAGTAGCGTGACAGATGTGGGTGAATATCTTAGGTGATGTGGCTGAGATTATTCCGTGTGGGGTGGGAGAAAACCTCCCCCTTGGAGCTTCCCTCTCTCTCTTTCCCTATTTCTCAGTTCGTAAGTGAAGAAGTGACATCACGGGGGCTCCCTGCTTGGCTTTTCTGCTGTCTGACACTAGATTTGTAAATTTAAAGGTCACATCCCTACTTCTCCTTAGATTCCTGCTGTGAAGAGTGGAAACCTCAACGCCACACATGAATGGATGCACAATTCAGTCGGATATCTAGGGTACAAAATTTGTGGGACGTATGTGATTGTTATTGGTTCTTCAAGGAGCTGCTGATGAAGCCCGTTTGTCCGTGTATATAATATACATCTGTTCACAGACATTTTAGCGTATGTATGTGTGATTCTGGCTGTTCTTTGCCCTGACTGATTGAACCCCTCTGCCTTCCTCTCCCTCATTTCTGACTCTGCCACTGTTTCCTAGCCTGCTCTCCCTCATTATTCCCAATTTTCCTGACTTGGAAGCCTGGAACTAATTACTCCTGACAACGAACCTTGTGTTGCCCCTGTCCCCCCGTTCCTATCCCAGAAGCCCATTTTTCAACCCACTGCACTCTACAGTATCGTGCTGATAGATCTCAGGACAGCTAGTGTTAAGCAACAAGGTGCTACAGTCATTTAATTTCTGTTGTAGTCAGGCATCCAGGATAACACTTAGATTTATGCAGTGAGTTGGTGCATCTTTTTAGTGCGTGTACATGCATATAGACCTCGTACAACCTTCTGCGTAGTATCATTTCACATTCCGCCCTGTGTGCTTGGCCTGTCTGAATGTGAGCGTGCTCCTCTCCGCCCGAGTAAGCGGTCTTGTTCTGTATAACTCTGCACGCCTTCTATTGTCCGGGTGCCCGAGAACCCTCCTCGCTCTGTGCATTCAGCTCCTCCCTCTGAACGCGTCTTTGAGTGTGTCCATCGTGTGTGGGCGGCGCACTAATCTTAACAGCTTGATTTGATTTTTTACGAGCTTTTCCCAACATAAATGCTTTCAGTTAGCAATATTAGCTCTATAAAAAAACACTGTTACACACCGTGGAACTGAATGTGCAGTTTGTGGTCAGCTGGAGTGTTTTGTCTAGTGTGCGATTGTCACAGAGGAATTGGGTTACCATGGGGCTGAGGGTGAGAATGGGACATGTGTTTCTCAGGTACAAACCAAGGATACAGCCTTCTGCTTTATTCATCTTTTGGCGTCTTTAAAAAAAATACACATTAGAATGAACGTACCAGAGTTCACATAACTAGTGTTTGTATCTGACAGTCAATGACAATGATACATTATTACAATATATAATTGTAATACATTGTTGATGTAAATAGCGGAATAATTGTTTCTGTCTAACACTGTGTGAGGGACTGTGTTAAATGATCCGTACTTGTATTTGCTGGCCACATGACATAAGCTGACGGCTGCACCCCCACCCCCCTTCTCCCTGCAGCAAAAGACTGAAGAGAGGGGATAAGAATGGGAAGGGACTGCGGCACTTCTCCATGAAGGTGTGTGAGAAGGTCCAGAAGAAGGGGACCACGTCCTACAACGAAGTCGCAGATGAGCTGGTGGCTGAGTTCACCAACGGCACCAGCCTAATGACTAACGATTCTGTGAGTGATCATGGGATGGGGCAGTGGCGGGGAGGGGGGTGCGTGCTTAATTAGTGCTGGAGCTTCCCATAGCTCTCTGAAATTACAACTATAAAATGTATTCATGCTTTCCCTGTATATCTCATTGATCCCCTGATTTCGCTTACTACAGTGTGTGAATACCTTGAATACCCAGCGCCGTCCATGTTTTTTGCCCCCCCGCTGCGTCAACCAGGGCCTGGTTATGGGTTGAATGGCGCAGTTAAATTACAGGGTAACCACAGCTGCTTGCGTCATCGTTTCGTAACTACTGACCTAATTTTAATGACCGTGTTCATGTTAAAATGATGGCATTGTGGGAAATAGGCCAGTCGGATTATGAAACCCTGTGGATCCAAAGCGGGACCCAAATGGAGTAATGACTAATAGCGTATCATTAGCATATTGGAAATGGCTAATTTTAGAACATTTTTGTTTGCGTATTTGTTGGCATTAGTGACTTGAAAATGCTTGAGAAGCCTGGTACCTGCTCGTACATCCTTTTCACGTTGAGCCTCGGCACCTCGTGACTTACAAAGTAAGCAGCGCCTAGAAGTAACTGGAGTAATTTTCAGGAATCCAAAAAGAGAAGGCACAGTGTCTCCACAAAGTGACAAGCTTGTGTCCCCTATTTCTTCATTAGCCAATAATAAGGTGGAGACAGTGCATATTACACGGAATAACATGGTGTCTTTATTACGTATTTGTAGTAGTCTAATGCAACGTACATACTTCTAACAATACAATTACAATTAAAAAAAAAAAAAAAAAAAAAAAAGGACTTGCACATGCAGACCGGTAAATGTTAATTTATTTAATAAATGTATCAACCAAACGCTTTACTTTAAATCTGATTATAGCTACGGTCCAACGGTCTTAAGTGGGGGTTTTTTTTTTGTTGGTTTTTTTCCCAACCCAAGTCCCCAGTGAATACTTTCCGTTATTATTTTAGAAAGTATGGCTAGAATAGTCTGCTGGAGAGGTAATCTGCTTACTTTCTGAGGAATGTTTTTAAATTGTAATTAAAAAGAGCTTTTCAGCGGTTGGCATACAAATGGCTATAGGGGATCCTGATGAGATGCTCCTCTATATCCAGCACGGTCTCATCCCTGTTTACAGCAGTGAACTTACCTGTTTGGAGCCGTTTGTAATGAGTCCTCTGTGTCTGTGTGTGTCTCTCTCTCAGCAGGTGTACGATCAGAAGAACATCCGTCGGCGCGTGTATGACGCTCTTAACGTGCTTATGGCCATGAACATCATCTCCAAAGAGAAGAAGGAGATTCGCTGGATTGGGTTGCCCACCAACTCTGCCCAGGAGTGCCAGAACCTCGAGGTGAGCAGTGTGGAACAGGCGTTCAAGCCTCTAAACAAATGCCACACATGTAGTACTAGTGCATACTCATGTATTTATACTTGTACCACACCCACATCTGTACCAGTGCATACTCATGTATTTATACTTGTACCACACCCACATCTGTACCAGTGCATACTCATGTATTTATACTTGTACCACACCCACATCTGTACCAGTGCATACATTGCATGTTAACTGCACATGCACCAATAAGTGTCATAATGGAATGGTGGTAGTACGAGTATGTGCACATCTTTCACCACTTAATAACAGTGGCTCACTAAATGTTTAAATTAAAGCTTTTTGGTACATTTTTATATTTGCATTCACTGATTAATCAAATATTGATTAAGGGTCTGTCTAAATGGCTCCCCTGGTTATTTTTTCATGTAATGCGTAATTGTAGTTTTGTTCCATAAAAAGTAAAAAAGTTATTTGAATATCCTATATGTTTATAATATGTTTTATGTATCATGTCTTTAATGTAATAATTACTAAATAAAGAAGTAATATTCCAGGTAGTATTCCTGTAATTTCATAACCCGAGTTATTAGTACAATTGTTTAAAAACGTGATGTGCAATGTATACTGTATAGCGAGCTTACATTTTCTTTATGAATGTGTGTGTTTAATTGGTAGGATCCTGTCAGGTCTGTAATTCAGAATAGTATGTCACTTTTTAAATAAACTGTTTGAGTGACTTATTTGTATTTTTTCAACTTATTCGGAATAGCAACCGAGTTGTTTCATTTCTCCTCATGTTTTTAATATTTAAAATGTTAAATGTCCCCCTCTCAGCTGGAGAAACAGAAGCGCATGGAGAGGATCAGGCAGAAGAGAGCCCAACTGCAGGAGCTTATATTGCAGGTATTGCATTCCCCCCTCACTAGTTCACTGAAGTGTTATGCAAATGAGAACAGGATATCGCTAACTTTGAATGTTCTCCCCTCTCTGAGGGTGAGGGGTGTATTATGGAAAGAGAAAGAGCCCAGGTTTTTGCTAAAGGCTAGTACAGTCCCCCACTGCAATTCGGATCTGCACTTCCAAGTGCTGAACACGGTGGTGTGAGAGAGGTGTGTGTGTGTGTGTGTGTGTGTGTGTGTGTGTGTGTGTGTGTATACATGTATGTATATGTATATGTATTTATTTTTTATATCCCTTGAGATTAATTTTTCTTGACTTACCGGAAAGAGGCGGGTGGGTGGGTGGCTGGGAGGGCAAGGTTGGGTTGTTGGTATTCGTTTATAGATCATCCAGGATAATGGCATTCAAATTCAATGTCATGAATTGTGAGAGATGTGGCCTACAGATATATGGGTAATTTTATCCATTATGCATTAGTTTAGTAATTTGGTTTTGCATCTGATCGACGTAGGCTTAGGCCTGTAAATAGAAGTGAACTTAACTCAAAGCTAAACTGTTCTTCCAGAGGAAATGTATTGTATTAACCTTCTTTCAAAAACAATTTGACGCTCACCTCCCAATTTCCTAAGTCATAAATGAAAGAGTATTGTATGTTTACTGGGCTTGTGACCAGTAGTTTGCAGATTCAAATACCATGTTATCCATGCTGTGGTGCCCTCTGGAAAGGTACTTAACATCTTTTCCTTCCGCTGTATATAAGCTATGCAAGGTTAGTGGTGTATCTGTCAGCCATGGTGTGAATGTGTGTAAGAGAGAGAGCGCAAGTGTATGTGATGCGTTTGTACTCAGTCTGTGAGTTACAGCTGCGCCTGTTTCTCCTGGCACCTTTTAGCAAATTGCCTTCAAGAACCTGGTGCAGCGTAATCAGGTGAGCGAGGCGACGTCTCAGACCCCGCCCCCACCTGGATCTGTGATCCAGCTCCCCTTCATCATCCTCAACACCAGCGTGCGCACTGTCATCGACTGCTCCATCTCCAGCGACAAGTGGGTGGCCAGCCTGTTGCCGCATTTACACTGCTGAATGTGAATGCCTGATAACAGGCCAAACATTTACCAGCGGTTTATGATTTGGAATAGGAGAACGATTTTATTTCATGTCATGTTTAAACAGCCGTCTATCTGCATTAGGATAAAAAAGTCCAAAGGGTAAATTGAGGGAAATCATCTGCCTCACCTTCGCCCTCCTATGATCCCCGGCAGGTGCGAATATCTCTTCAACTTCGATAACGCGTTTGAGATCCACGACGACATAGAGATTCTGAAGCGGATGGGGATGTCACTGGGCCTGGAGAGTGGAAAGTGCTCCACGGAGAATCTCAGAGTTGCCAAGTCCCTCGTCCCCAAATCTCTAGAGTGCTATGTTACAGGTGAGCACACCTTGTTAAGAATACCTCAACACCGTTAGGTCCGCGGGTAAGAAGAGCAAAGCTTGGAAAAGTCTGGCATGACACATGTTTGGGTAGTGTTAGCTAGCTATTTTGATTTATTAGAATTCACTCCACATTCACACTGGCCAAGCGCAGTATTTTGCCGCAGTGGGTTGGATAGTGTTTTAGAAGCTACTGTTCTCTTCCCTTTACAGGTATGGCTAGTGGTTCCAGCCAGACCAGGTATGCCCCCCCTTTTTAACCTATATTTACACACATCTAGGTCAGGTCATTATACCATTCAAGGCACCTAATTCTGTGGTATATGAATATATCGCTGACTACGTTTTTTGGGGGGGGCTTTGCAGCTCCCTTTCCGGAATGTGTGGAGACCTGGAGACCTCGTCTCTGAGTGGGGCGTGGAGCCACAGCCACAGTAGCACTGACCCATCCCAAACTTCCGAGTCCCGCGGGCAGACGCCCATCTCCTTCAATGAAGACGACGAGGAGGAGGAGGATGAGGAGGATGAGCCTTCCTCCCCAGAGTGAATGGCGGACATAAGGATCGACGAGACGCAATTGACCAAAATGAAGCAGTTTTCTAACCGAACAGCAGGAGGGAATAAGAGAACGGAGAAGAAGGGAAATAAGACACCTCCATGGATTATGGAGATTTAAAAAATTATTCTTCTTTACCCCCCCTTCTCTACCCCTCATTTTTCCTTCGTTACCCCCCCTTTTCTAACCCTAATTTTCCCTTCTCTATCCCTTCTTTACCCCCCCTTCTCTACCCCTCACTTTTGCTTCTTGTTTATCACACTTGATGTTTATAGCTATCATTTTAAGCACAGAAACGGTCAGATAACCGTTTTCTGCCTGTAAAGGGGAGGTTAGAATGTATGTGTCTAGGGTTAGGGGCTTGTGGGATTGAGCGCTACCACTCCAGCCCAGGAGTTTTGAGTCATTGCTGGTGACTCTTTAGCAGGCATCAATATTTATCACGAGCTGCCTCAGAACACAGCAGTTGTCTTATTTTTTTGAACGGGACTTTTTAAATAACTAAGATATCCCTATATTTATATTTCCTTGCTTAATTCAAACATGAAAGCAAATTCTGTAGTATTTGTGTTGGTTTATGCTATTTTTAGTTTGTTTTTTTACTTCTCTGGGATAAGGGTACATTTTGTAATATGATTAGTCTAATCCTGTTGTATATCCCCCTGAAATTATCATTAATGTAAGTTCAGTTAAGGTAAAAAAAGAGAATATTTTGTTCTAATGTTGTTCTTCCTTTTTTTATATTTGACTTTAACTTGCCATTGTTTAGCTCCTTTTCATATACTGCGTTAGTGTGACTCAGTGGTCAGGGGTGTAGAGATTAAGCCTCTGCAGAGCTCCATTGGCATTTAGTCTTTTAGGAGGGGTTACGATATCCTCGACTTGTGTGCGCCATTTCTCTCCATTGTGGTGGTCTGTTCTAGTGAAGTCTCTGACTTTCCTAGTGTGATGGCAAGGTTTCCTCTGCTTCTGTCAGGAAAGTAAGATACTTCCAAGCACTGAAGGATTAGTATCAGTAGTGATTCTTCCTAGGGGGGGTGGGGAAAGGGGATACAGACGTCTGCCTCTCAGATTTCCTGTAAAGACAGTGTGACCCAACAGGAGGAATACAGTTTCACAGCGTTTTTCTATTTCCCTGAGATAAATTTTAATTTTTTCCCCCATTTTTTTTATTCCAATAACTTTTTCGATACCCACTTCCTTTGGCCATTGGTCAGGTTACCAGCCATTATCACCTAAAGATTTGACGTATGAAAGAGTATGCCAACTTTTTGGCCTGTATGTGTTTATGCCATTGGTGTAACTGCATATGTGTGTATATACATATATAATGATGATATTTTTGTTTACTTCTGGTTTTGTTTTTAGCATAATCGCTGTGTGCAGTGCACATCCAGTATAGTTTTATAAATGAAAATGTTTCTTGCTCTTAAGATTTAAACTAAATTCCTGGTGAAGAATGATAATATAAAGCTGTAAACCTAAAGCTCACCCCTCCCTGCCCCTTCCCCTCCATAACACACACACACTTTCTCTTTCACTCATATTAAAATTCAAATTACATTACTGTCATTAACTATATTTAGTATATAATTAGTAAATTAACATTAAAAATAAATTATAATTCACATCTGCACAATAGTATTAATGCATGCATTAACAGTTCAGTTACCCAGCAAAATAATAACGTCCCTTAAAGAAAGAAGTATCACTGAAATAAAATAAATGGCAAGGAACTGGCTTTTGGGGAATTAATTTGTCTCTGTAGTGAATGGCCGCTCTGTACTTTGCTGCTTCTGCTGGTTTTTCCAGAACTGATTTGTAGGTAACAATTAAACTTCTGATTTAAACAACATTAGCTTGTGGAAAAATGATAGTAGATTTGTTATGAGTCACAGTAGAATTAATTATATTATATCTTGAATACAGTTTTTTTATTTTTTAAAGTAGTCAAATATCAAAAATGGCAGCTCTTAGGAAAAGCAGGCCCCATGTTCATCAATGTCTAAAAAAGTACCATATTCCTAAAGTAGTGTTTTAATCCATTTGTTTTTTATGTGCAGTGTTCTTAGATAAAAAGGCCTCAGAAGATTAGAGATAATCTGAGATCTTTTAATTAAAATTGGGATTGTTTATGTCAAAACATGGGCTACAATTTTAATTAGGTCTAAGTCATAGATTCTCTCTGTTATTTTACTGTTAAGAAAAAAAAAAGGTTCATTTCTGGAAGAAAAGGATGGCAGGTTAAACTAGGTCGTAAACAGCAGAGTATCTGAGAGGAGTGGCTCTGTCAGGAGTTGTGAGTCCGTCTCCTTAAACCTGTGATGTCTGAACCTTTATTACATAACATTGGTTCTTTTTTACTTGGAATTGTATTTAGTGGGGGTGGGTGGAGGAAATGCTACTAGTTTTCTTCCAATCCCGATCGCCTTCAAAGCCACCTGTCTCTTTTCTGCACAATTGGTGACGGTTGGAAGAGTTGGAAGATTTCCCTCTTGATTTTGTTGTTTGGCAAGGCAAAGCTTGCAGTTTCAGACAAGTCATAGCTGTATGTTCTTGCTGTTGGTCGGTAGGACAGGATACTGAGCAGCCTAGGGGTAGGGTTAATATTACTGGAATTTTGGCAGTACACAACCCTCCCAAGCCATTAGGTACTTAAGGCAATATTTGTAAACGTGGAGGCTAAGGAGGTGCATGTTACTCAACATCACAAGACCTATGGCTGAAAAGCTTTGAAGGCTTTTCTAAATTGATCACAGGTATAAATGACTAAATAACACTTTGCTTAATTAAATAAATTTTTAGTGAAACAAAGCATGAAACTTCAGCCAAATCATGTCTATATGTTCTTGACTTGTGGACTTGAAAGAAGATAACATCCTTACACCAGCCCCATAGGAATTATAAGTGCCAAGTCACAAAGCATCTAAAGCAATACCTCAAAAATGTGACTTTTTAGTTCATCTGAAAAATGAAATAAATTATTTTGTAGAGAAAAGCGAAAATGGACTCGGTAATGTAAACGTGTAAACTTGAATAAGTGAGCACTATATTTAACATCAATAATACGGCCGGTTAGAGATGCGAGTGCACGTGCTTTATGCTAATTACGTGACGTTTGATTTTAATCATCAGTAGACATAAGCGATTTTAGAGATAGTTTTCCAAGATTGAGGAACTAGTTAGCTTGCATTTACCATACACAAAATAAAATCAAACCTTAAAGCTAGCTACCTACATAGCCAGGGTAATCACAATTCATACAAGGTTACCAAATTATTTAAGAATAACCCCATCTGAGAGCTGAAATTTAGCCATGGAAATTATTTTTGAAAAGATACAACTACTTTCTGAACCTGCTAAAATTAAATTTACCACGTAGCGAATAGTTCTTACAAAATCGTAAGTACCTTCCACACTCATTCATTGGTTGCGCGTTGGTTCAAATAATTTTAACTGAGTGCAAAATGCTTGACATCGGGCTGTGCTTTTCGCTCGTGTTAGCTCACCCCGTTTATCGCGCATCCGTATTAAAAATGAATGTCTTTCGATGCGCATTTGCGCATTTCGTTTTAATTGGACATAATGCAGCGATGTGAGCACGTACAGTAAATTGATTCGTAGTTCATCATAATCGTTAGTCCTTACGTAAAGTACCTAAAAAATTTACGTTTTTATGTAACAGAAACATGTGTAACGGTCTACAAAGTTTATAGTGGAGTATCTGAGTATTAGTACGCAGTCTTCCTCCCAGATTTACAGAAGAAAAGGCATAGTTTAACAGTGTTGGCCATTAAAATATGATGCACATATAAAGAGCCCCTTATGCGAGAATATAAAAGTGAAAGGCTTTACCTTTACAAAAATGTTTTGCAATTCCCGAGCAAAAGTAAAAAAATCATAGAAAAAAAAAAAAAAAAGCTGGATTAAAAGTACAGCACAAGAAGGGAATTTACAAGTAACTGTAAAATGAAAATGATGTGAGATA
>JAOYSI010008738.1:27217-42483 GCA_025775065.1 Hiodon alosoides | reverse complement strand
TATATATATACGCTTAGTGTGCAGTTACTAAAGTGCAAAATGTATTTACTGCAGGAAGTATGATTTTAGATTTTTGTGTGGATTTTACATGCGTTTGTTGTATGGTTCATTATTAGCGCAGATACGATATATTATTTACATTAAATACAAAGATGTATCAATGAATATCAGATCTGAAAACTGAGGGGGTATACACAACATAGGTGCAGTTAATTTCTCAGGTAATTCACTGATAACAATGGAAACTGTCTAGTGTACTAAATTAACTGCTCGTAAAATAAAAATCAGCAAATCCATTTCAAAAATTCCTCCCCTTTGTCAAACATTATATCACTGACAATTTTTTTATTTAGAAAACGGGCCGAAACCCGTGGCCTTACTGTTGGTAGTCGAGTTTGCAGTACAGTTTTCTGTCCCGGAAGTAACAACTGGTGGTGAGCGGTTGTTGACACACAGTGCAGTGCAAACAGTCCTCGTGCCACGAGGATTCGTTCACCCGCATCAGAAATCTGTCGGATATTGGGCACTGGCATCCCTCGCAAACTGCCTGGTGATGGCAGTCCGTCCCTAGCGGGTAGAAAATGAAATCGTAATGACAGAAAGACCAACCCAACTTTTAAAGAACATCTTTTTTGGTGCAGGCAATACCCGAATAACCACCTGCATTACGATAATACCCTACGGTTTGGAAGGACTACTGGACAGGTTTAATTTAATTTACATTTTTCCTAGGACAAATTTACCAAATAAATTATTATGATGGTACCCAAACGCTCGTCAGTCATTGGAACACAGGCGGTGATTACACAGAGCAACAGTGTATTTTCGTATTTATAGGCTGTTGCAAAGTTATCCTTAAGTTTACTTTATTTCTGACAATTCACCAATTCCATATTTCTAATGTAATATCGCCTATGTCTAATACCAATATATACTAAGATTAATACTACTAATTATGTATATTTTCACGTCACAACTCTTTGACTAAAAAATACGAACGGCTCAACTGTATAAACATCACATCATAAATTTTACAGCTGTTTGTCAATAAATATACAACACACAATGAATAAACTAATAAAGCTTAAGTTGACTAAGAGACAGGTCGGCGTCGGTTAGCGTAAGTGGTCAATTCAAAATTACTCGCTTAGTATTTTATAATTAACAACTATAATTGTTGTAATTAAATTATTGTAAAAAAAATTATAATAATAACAGCCAGTCGCGGAGGAATCTTACCAAGCATAACTCCCAAAGTAGCCGCTCCGGATCTTAAATGATCTTCGATTTTGATACCGTCCAACATCTTCGAGCAATCGGACAGATTCCTGGCAGAAAAACACCTTTCCAGTGACTCGGGACCTGTGGCAATATCCATAACAATCTACAGTCACAGGGGTGTATTTTCTAAAAGTTCCCACTTATTATTAAAACAAGACTGCAGTCTGCATAAATTGTAAAATGATCTCTCACACACTCTTCAAGTATATTTATATCTGGCGATTTAACAGTGTACATTCAAGACGAAAAACAATAATGCAGAGGCTACCATCAAAGTTACTGAATAAACGAACTATAAAAAACGAGTTTTTTTCAAAAGCAGTCCCCGATATGGTAAACGATGCTGTTATGGGTGAAAAAATAAACACCACCTAACTTTGTCACCTGCTAACTTGGATTTTATTGCGTATAATGCTTCCGTAGAATGGAAACAGAACATCGAGCCCTCGCGGAACGCCAGGAAAGTTTCTACTGAAATCCCCTCTTTCTCTCCCTCTCTTCAAAATGATAGACGCAATGGTATTGAATCCAGGAACGACGAGTCAAAGAGGTCCAAAAGTAAGCTCTGAAGTAAATGTGCCATGCAGACCCCGGCTGCTGGAAAAGTCCGAAATTGAGATTGAGGCGAATGGATACGCCCTCCCCCTTTTAGAACGCGTCACTTTCTTCATCTTTTTTTTTTTTTTAAATACAATTTTCTGACATTTGGCCGCTATTGGTGCGCAGTGTTCGTGCTCTCCATACCGTGGAACCGAGCGTTCCGCCTCTAAAAGCCTCAAACGAAGAGTACCATTTATCCGAAGGGGAAGGATAAGTGCCAATGCTCGAGTCTAGAAAGATTATAACATAATGCAAACAGAACTGTGAATAATCGGTAATAGACGGAGGAAATATTAACAAACCAACGCCGATTGAGTAGAAGTGAGAATGCAGGCCTATTGTGACCACGCTATTAAGGACACTCCAAACAGTTCCAAAAAGCACGGAACACACATTGAAGTCATTTCATGCAGCATGTAGTCTACAGCTTATTTTGTTCTTATATAATGATTGCTTGCTATAGAACCTTTATATTTAGCATTCCGATATAGTAGGTCTCCAATATCTACTATTAATAACCGACACGTGGAAATGGCGTTGTATTTTTAATTAAATTAACATCTGATGTATCAAAACATATTTTATGTAAAACGCTACTTGTATTTAATAATGTCCAATATCCCATTCATTTTCAATCATTCATTCGTTTATAAAGGACTTCGGCAATACCTACTGGAAAATCAAGCCGTGGACGTTTACATGCGCTTTGGTATTGTATTCGTTACAAAAGACCGAGCCTATTGACCCTCTCATCCGAAGCACCTGGCGATTTGTGAGCGATAGACGCTAGACTTGCCTCGACTTTCACGATAACTGCTAAAGAGAAAATAACACATCCAAGTGATTAATAAATCCATTGATCAAACACAAGATTGTGTCCAGGCAAAAATTAAACTATTTATCATGCTTTTCAACCTTCATGTGACTAGATATTCAGTGATTCCATAAAGTTATTTAAAATCCACGTGTAGTTTTCTATATTCTTCTATAGGCTAGTCTTCTGACTGCGTTGAAATTAATCTCCCAGATACAAATCTACGATATTTTTATCTTGTGGTCTGAACGGGTCTTTATTTTCATTACTTTTATCATTATTTTGGTTCTAATTTTAATTAAATTATGACAGGATAAAAGTAAAAATATATATTTCACATCTAGATTGAAAAAGTCGGCTCGGATAACAGATACGATAGCATTTGAAAACTGCAGAAAATTGCAATTTACAAAATTGTGCTTAATAAAAGCGAAAAAAAAGATAATTTTTTTTCTTAAATATTAAATATTAATGAAAAATTTAAATGGCAAATGTGTAGGCTACGCATAGGTTCGTAAGTCATGCTTAATTTATGGTCTACTTGCAGATATTAACGGTATATGTATGACTACTCACACAACCGAAGAAACACCTCGGGAAACATTTTGATCTTATGATGGTTTACAGGTTTCCATTTGAATAATAATAATAATACATTTTAAAAAACGGTGCACCATTGAAGTAAATAAACAAATTACTAATGTTAAAATTGGTGTGCCCAGCAATCTGAAAAGACGACCAATTTCGCGATCGTATTAATACGTCGAGTCGAGGCTATAAATTCGGAGAAAGTAATCCTTTTGTCCGAAGTCGAGTGTCGTAATGACTGTCGGCGTCCCTTTCATCTATTGAAACTTTATTAACTGCACGTGCCCTTGGTTGTTGGTAAGATGCTTTAGACAGATTTACTTATACCCGACAGCACAGAAAACAAGCCTATGTTTCTATTTGTTTTCCTATCGTGGTAATTATATTTAAATAGCCTTCGAAAAATACGATTTTTACGGCAACAGATATCATAACAATATGTTTATAAATAAACGCCAGTAGTTGAAATAAAACATTTAAAGAGGATAATTCTCTCAAATAAAATATAGATAGCACAATAAGTTAAAGATTGCTATACGTAAAACCATCATAACATATGAGAAAATATATTTTAATTGTTAAAACGACATTAAAAAGTCTTTAAAGTCATATTGAAGATTTCGTGTTCTAATCTGCTTTTCAGGTCTGCAGTAAAACATAGGCCCTTATAGGTTCAAATCTATGCAGTGAATGATTATATCCAAAACGTAAATTTAAACATAATTAATTAAGCCCCGACGACCTTAAATTAAAATACGTCTCAATTTATGTTGATTTAATTTAAATGTTGATTTATGGCCCAGGTGAGTGAGACCGGGACATATCAGTCTTTTTTGACTGATATAGAAGCAACAGCAGGAGAAGGTCTTTAACGCATGTTATAAATACACGACGCAATGCGTACGCACCGTTACCCGCTCGACTTGCCCCCGCCCCCGCACCTGAACGTTGTCCCCGAGCTGTGCGAGAGGCTTTAAGCAGTCACCAAATACTGCGCGTATGGTAATTTATTATTCTTCTGGTTACACACTCTTGTTCTTATCCCATCCCCCATCGCAGCACCCATAACCACTTAGTTAAAGGTATCCTTGCATCCGAAATCCATTTCAGCGCGTCGGTCCTCTTCGTTGCATTTTTATATTTTAATCCAGTTGTTATTTTTTCTTTTAGTTATCTCTGCATAGTTTTTACAACGATGCTGTTTACCAACTATTCTGGTTAAAATTCCTTTCAGACATTACATTTGGGTTAATTACCAGAATACGTTATTACATAATGGTTCACAGAGGGTATAATAAAAAAAGGGAAAATAAGTACAAATGGAGACCATAGAAACAGTTACCGCGCATCATTTTAAATGGCTTAAATGTTTGAAGAATATTGTGAAACCAAGCGGCTGGTATTCGACCAATAGGTAATATAGTAATGTATTGTAGTATCCCTTTTCTGAAATATCAGTGTTGTCTTGGATAACTGCTGGCCGTTTTAATGTAGTAGCATTATTTCTCGAAGTAGTAGTAGTAGTAATAGGTAATGTACAGTAAGTGTTTTCACTTAAAAAAAATAAAAATTCACAGAAGAATGCCATGCAAATTTAACTTTGGTGAACGTAAATAGCCCATATTGGGTAAATTTAAGCTGCAAGTGACACCACATCTCTATATTTATTGAAAAACCTTGTAAGGGACTAGTGAATAAAATCAGTTTTAATAATGGCCCTTAACTTCCTCAAAATTATGTTTGAGTACTCCGTTGATTTATTCGCGATTGTTGACTTTAAAAAAGACATTGGTCTTATTTATATTAAAAGCTGGTGCTCGTTTTCATGCAAAATGTTCGTAAGATGACAGCTAAGTGTTACAGCCTGAAAATTGCAGTACATGAGGAAAAAAAAAAAATCATATTAACCAATTACTTTCTAGGCTCATAAAATGCCCCCTATAAATATCACAAATATTAATAAATAAAATAGGTCATACATGGTCATAACACTGAAGAAACTTAACAATAGAAACATAAAAAACTGTTTAACAAAATAGAAAAAACATGACTAGTGATATCTCGAAAGCTTTCATCTTCTCCTTTGTATTTTAGCTGAGGCAGCCTTCAGCTTTCTCAGATTGTTGCCCTAAAACGGTTCTTTATTGAGTCTATCATGCCCTCTGCCGTACACTTCAAGGACTACAGAAAGAGATCAAATTCAGAAACGGTTCTTAACCAACGTATTAACTTCTATAACGTGTTAAATGTTCGAGTTTCTCGTTTTTTTTTTTTTTTTGGTTTTTTATTACATTTTTAAAGCTTTGCTAACAACAATCTCAAAAATACAGTTTATTGAGGAATTCATGACGCCCACATAAAATATATCGGTGCGATACATTCAACAAACTTTCCTGTACCTGCTATTATTAAATCGTGAATTACGTTTTGACGCAAAAAAGTAATGGATTACCAGTTTTTTCCCCTGATTTTAAATAGCACCTCTTGTCGATTTTCTAAAACGGATAATGGTTACTAAAGAGTTGGCCTGTTGTAAAAAAAAAAAAAAGCTACTATGCAGGCCATTGGCTTTCTAAGTGTTTCATAAACACCGAGCTCGTATTATAGGTTACCATAAAGCACATTACAGGGACATCACATGTTAATAGTTAGTAGACCTATGCCGGAAAACAGAAATAAATGGAAAACGCGAAGAACGGACCTCACTACAGCTGCGGGCACGAGTAACGTTAATTGGCTGCAACATAACTGACGGTGGAATTCCTCTTTCGTTGGCTTTCAGAACTCTTCAAAGATTTGAATGTATGAAATTGGAATGAACACAACACAATTAATGATAAACATTATTGCGTTAAAAAGAAAAAAAAAGCGGCGTGGATTAAGAAGAGAACAAAATTATCTTACATAGAAACCCGAGTCAATGATATAGGCCTAATAGTTTCCGTTTTGTTTTTGAATCGATTCAAAACCACTGACTTGTCCTAGAAACAGGTGTGCGGCACGTGTAGCCTTGCAAATTGAATGAAGGTCATTATACATCCGTTCCCACCCTATTGTATTAACCTGGATAATGAAAAGTCGTGTGTATGAGAGAAAACGTCTGTGAACATTTCAAAAGGGCAAAAATACGCCTAAAGTCACTGTAGCAAATAGTTTCCTCCGGTGGAATAACAACTCGGACCTTGTTGGTAAGCAAGACTTAAAAACTTTTTGTTTAGGCTACCGGTGCACCCAACAGCGGCGAAGCTATAAGCCTGTAAAGGTTGTGTTTGTCGGTTTTTGTAGAAGTTGACCACAACCACCAAATGGAGAGAAAGAAAAATATGAAACACACACAAATCTAAACTGATTAATATTCTCAACTTCCACTATGTTACATTTAGCACTCGGGTTGCAAAATTCAAGGCCGCACATTGATTTTATTTGATAGCCAGAATAATTTAATAATAAAATAAACAAACAAAGGCTTCTGTGTATAGATGTCACCGTTTTAACGTCCACGGCATGTATCTTCTTTGTAAATCGCACCGAATAACCAGCCAAATCAGTAGTCTATAATAAGAGATTATATCAGAGAAAACGTTATTGTACATTCAGATAAAACGTTATTGTTTTATGCAATAAAATGTTTGAGAATATATCGGCACTTCCATGAACGTTATTATTTCTTATAGCACACGTGTAGCTTCAACTCTATAAAGATAAATTTTATATAATTAATAAGACGCCTCCCAAAAGTCTTTTAAAAAACTGTAAATATATATTTTTTTAATTTCTATTTACAACGCATAAACCAACGACAAATTCACGTTGAGCGACTTTGCAACCCACATTTTTACAAATCGGTACACATGCAACTTTATTTTTAACACGATCATGTTTTCTGATTGACAGTATTCTTGGCAATTATATTTGTTGTTTTACCTTTTCCTTGTGAATTTTACAGCGAATACTGGCATTAACGTAGTTAAATTATGGAAGAAAGCGTCTGAAAGACATGTAACCTACGTGTAATGCTTACTGGGTTAAAATAATTATTAATGCGAAGTGATAACTGAAAATAATACACTTAAGTCCCGAAAATAAACATCTGAGCATTCCTATAACTCGACGTAATATAGTATATTTACGAGTTCTCAAAATAATTACATTCTTTAAATGCTTTTGATGTTACCGTTAGCCACCGTTTCTCCGTTTTTAAATAAAGAAAACGTCCGCGTTAAAAACGTACTATTTTATAGTCAAATGTCATTTATTAGAGGACAACAAAATACTGGATAATTCCCTTGAAGAACTGTAGTATCGTGTCTCAGGTTTGTCCAAGCGTTATGTATACCATTATGGGGTACCTCTGTAAGAAAATTTATGATTACGGTTGATACATCAGAACACCGATTCGTTTTAAATCAATTATTGTAATGTAGAAGTTGCAGCTTTGTTTGTTAAAAATATTGGGGGTTTTTTAATTATGAAATGTTAGACCTTTTTTCGTTCTTAAAACCTAAATTATTTAATGATAAATTAGACTTAGATAAACATGCGATTTTTATCTATTTTAAAAGTTTTAAGCAAATTGGAATTTTTGTCAATGGAAAATGACAGGAATTTTACTTTAAAAAATTACAACACCAGCATCGTTGTCTCTGGGAAAGTATGAACTTCTACGCTCCGAAATTTGCATGAACAATATCGTTTTTAAACACCTAAAGACCAAACGACAACTACAAGACTTCGTTTTCAACGAAAAGTCAAAAATAGTTTGTATGCGGTAAATGTCATAAATCATTAAGCAAGTGACATGATATTATTTACATCATATGAACTTTGAATAATTCAAGGGGGAATTTTCAATACATGGCTGATATTTAATTTACAATTTTAAAAAAAACTATCAATACTATTTATTTATATCTATGAAAATATGAACCTCAACTTTATAGAACGATCCGCCTTCACTTCGTTGTGTTAAGCTGAACAGTTGAAAACATTGGAGGTATTTAAAGGAGTTTGATGGCATTTTTAAAGTAATTGTTACTAAACCTGTATAAAAATATACATGCATTATATAGAGTGCCATGCAAAACTATTCGTATCCTTTCTATGGAGTCCCATTTATTTTCAAAACATAATATGCTATGTAAAAATAAAAAATAGAAAAAAATTATGTCTTATTTGCTAATGTATTTAGACCGTTTACTGTGGCAACCCTAAATTATTTTAGGTGCACCATATTACCTTAACAAGCCATACAATTAGTCGAATGGCTTCTGTCCATGTGTAATAAAAAGCGACTCTCCTTATCTGAGAATAAAAACACCTGTCTCTGTGAGGTTCCTTGGTGAGCTGGCGAATTTGTTTCAAAGGCTGGACGGTGAAGACTAAGGCGTGGACACAGCGAGTCACATAGATGTACAGTCACACATGCGAACAGTGAACATCAGTGAACTCTAAATGTACCCCCACCATCTGCTCTTCAACCGGCGCTGCTGACCGTAATCCTCACTCTTTATGATGTTATTGCCGCTCAGTGGGTGGCACAAATAAATAACTTGTTGCTTCAGTGTTGTTCTTTTGGCAGTGGTTAACTTAAAGAGCACATAAAGAAAAGTAGAGATGAGGAGAAAATGAGGTCCACTGGATTGGAATGCCTTACGTGTGTGTGGGTAGGGAAGGGGCCTGTGGTACACCAACTAAAAAATGCAAACAGAATTAATTTGATGTATTGCATAGTTAAGCAATATAAAGCGTATAAAAATTGTAAAATGCTGCTGCTTAAGGACTGAGCAGGTGTTGGTAAAAATGGGAATGGTAAAAAACTGTCAGTTTGGATGAAAGAAACAAACACAAAATTGAGACAATAATAATAATAATAATAATAATAACTAAATCCATAACACTTAGGTAGTATTGCATGTTTAAATTTGCTTTTAACGAACGTTTTGTCTTCCTCCCATCCCAAGCACATGAATGAAAAGACAAATCACACGATGAGACAACTTGACTACAAACACAAACCAAGAAGTGTACTAGGAATCTACTAGGCTCATGAATAAAAAGACTGCTCACGCAAAGTGAACAGTGTTTAAGCCACTCAGTGCCAGGCGGCCCAGACCAAAATTGCCCAGGTCACTCCTTTTTCCCCATTCTGACATTCAATCCAGCAGTGAGTGACTGCATGCCTGGGTGAACGGGTCTGGGTTTTACTTCACCATAAGGGGAGGACGGGGGACACTGCTGCCATCAGAGGCTTACCATGACTTGGCTTTCAGCAAGGTGGACAAATCGACACGCTATCAATAATAGGGGGGGTTAGTCCCAGCTAAACCTACGCCTATGCCTCGGTGCCTGTCTGCCCGCTTTATATAGCAGGCCACAGTCACGTGACTCTCTCTCCGTCCATTTTGAGTACTTTGCGGAAGGGTACAAACAGCAGTGTCCCTTTTTAGATGTGAACCTGAGACTTGCCGGTACCAGTACCTTCACCACTCCACTAGTGTTTTTCAACAACCATCTGGGATGTATACTGAAGAATTGCTTTGGTCTCATAACGGGGAGCTTTGTATTCAGTTACTGCGCAAACAAGTTTGTTGTGAACCCAATAAACATGTTTTGAAAAGTATAGAAAGCGCCTGCTCAATTTGTAGTAGAACTGAACCAGTTCACCGCAGTTCCTGCAAAGTCCAAATATGACTTTCTGACAGTTGGAATACCACGGCAGTGGCAATGGGTCCAGCTTCTGTTCAATAAAGAAATTACATCACTGAGTTCAAAACTTAAACTACGGACAGAACAACGCTTTAACAGAAGCACAGCATTTACGCAATTTGTTACCTAATTATTAAAGTAAATACACAGATTAAGCATGAATAAAAGTGTATTTTTTAACCCATTTTAAAATGGATTATTCCTTAAACCATGTTTTTACTCTTTCAATTTGAGATAATTGGCCACAATTATTAGCCAGAAACACTGAGATGAATTCTCACCCAATGAGAACCCCCAGGTAATTGCTGGTAGTAAACTACTTGGCTCCCGGATCCCAAACCACACATATTTTCCATCTCCAATAGGAGGGATTTGTACACAATCAAACCACAGGCGCATCCCCGGGTGGCCAAAGCAGTGTGTGCGACGTCCCGGCCACTTACGAGCAGACTCCTGTCACGATGAAGGAGGGGCTAATACCAAAATCCCCCACATCTATGCCATCTTTTACGGTCTCGCCAAAGGCTGAGCACGGCTTAATGAAAAAAATGATTCACTTAAAAAGCAACTTTCAAGTGCAATTTATTGTATTTTCCTTTACATGGGACATGTCTGTTTACAAATGGAAGATATTGCAAAAGTGGTCTTTAACATGAAGGGGTATAAACAAACCACAGCTCTGCACGTTTTTTGGCGGTTTTTAAAATATGCACAAAACTTAATTCACTGAAGGTTTACGGCAGTTTAATGAAGTGATAACCTTTAAAGTGAAAATAAGCTTGGTATTCAGCTGGAGTTAGAAGGTCCTAAAAGACCAGAGTTCCAAGACTGGAAGTTTTGAGTGAACAGAGCAGGAAAAGGTCTGTGACATACCTGGTAGTCCATCTAAAAGATGTATTTTGGTGTTCCTACTGGCATACTCCTACACATTATTATTATTAACAACAACATTGTTATTATTATTATTAACCCAATTGTTTTATCATAGTGATCGCCAAAATAATTATTATATAAGTTGTCTATGAAACCTCTCTAAATATATATTTTCATTTGCAGAAATATTTCATTAGAACAAATTCGGGGAGTCTTAGGTTCAAATGACTGACTATCGAGGAAAGTGTTAGATACTGGCTTTAACTGCTGCAGAAATAAACTTGGCGAGAATCGCTGAGTGAAAATCGCTATAGCCTTTTCTTTTATTGGGGGGACACTGCGACCATGTGCTGTGGACTTGGGCTGACCACAGATTTGGAGTTACGACCAACTTCACTCTGTGGTTCATGTTGGGTCTACTGCTAATGTTCATGGCGTGCTGTTACGCTGTTGATTTGTGCTGTGGGGAAAGTCCACAGCGTAACAGCACGCTTTGTGCTGTGGGGAAAGTCGGTTCCTTGGAATAAAATTATTTCTGATGACAATCAGCCCTGCGAAGTGCTTGACGTGCAGTTTCTATTCCTCACTCACCCTCATTCACTTTTAATTTGTTATTGTAGTTATTGTACCGTGTGTGAGCATTCTTGCCCTTTCGTTACACTAGTTAAATTGTGGGCCTTGTTGTATCGGCCACCAGGTGTCTCCTAATTGTTTAACTGAAATTTGGATTAGAGATGTTCTGGTGTTTCCAGATGTAAATCAGAAGGAAACAGAAAGTTGGCCTGAAAGCCTGAGGACACAGTGGTACTTAATGCTTCTGTACAGCTCAACATATACTGAAGCTATTTAGTACATCGGCTAGGAGTATAATAGTCATGCCTTTCCTCCCGTAGGAACCCACAACCAACAGGTCCAGCAACACTATGCCACCTGCTGGACGCTGTCTCGAACCTGGGCGGAGCCTATGCGGCCTCTTCTGGGGCTACAAAAAATGGCATTCACCCATGGAGACATCTGGGATCCTGGCTAACTTTGCCTGGCGTTTTCTCCAGATAGTAAATCAAATTCAGGGTGTGGTAAAGAGGTCAGATGTGAGGTCGATGTAAGTACCCAAACCCAAAGGCTCTCGAGTGCACAAACAAGCAGTCCCATTATCCTCTGCTCCTAGGAGGCTCGCAGTCTCACAGATTAAGTGTCCACAGCAGCAGCATGCTGTTTTAAGCCAGCCCTCCACCTCCAGGTGGAGTTCCCACATGTGGCGGTGCAGAAGCCACCGTGCCTCATGGATGGAAGTTCATGCTCTGACTTGGCGATCCACCTCCCAGTGGACTGAGAGAGAGGAGGAGAGGGGCCGTCTGCATCGCATTAGCGGGGAGGGAGAGAGAGAGAGAGAGACACTCAGGCCTGGCCTTCGTCAAGAGGAGAAAGCCAGGGCCCAACCATAAAGTCTAATGAATGTCTTAATGGACGCTGTGCACCCCCTCAAAGGCAAGGGAAGGGAAACCGTTTAAATGAAGTTATTAGAATGCCCCACCTGGGTCTGGGAGTTGGGCTTTGAACCCACAGTACACAGGGAGGTCAGAGGCTGCATGTTAAGTATTGTCTGAACCTCAGACTGTGTCCAGAGGACAAGACACACACACACACACACACACACACACACACACACACACACACACTTACCACTGCACAGTACAATTCAGCCAAAACCAGAAAATAGAAAACTGAAAATAGGAGGAAGGGGGGGAAACAGGCTAGAGCACAAGTTTTAATATCGAATTTCATAACCAAACCCAAAACCCTGGTCCCAAAACCTGAGTAACTGGAGAAGGGCAATGAAAGTAAAAGAGCTCCCTAGACATGTTTCAGGCCCATGAGGACAAACCGAGCTTTGTGTGAAGTCCGTCCGTCACTTACCTCATTTCATTGGCCGCTCTCCCCCTTTTTGTGCGCTCTCATCCAATCAATGTGTAGGTTCTAACACGCCATCGCACGAATCCCACAAGAGAGAAGGAATAGAAAAGCTAAAACCGGCTTCCATATATAACCACGTTTTGGCTCCTATAAAACCTCATCAGAACAGGTAATGCCAGTTAATAAAAAAGAAAAAGAAAAAAAAAAAATTAGGTTCCTAGCCTCCAAAACAATCCAAGCACGGAGCATCAGGAACAATCAGAAAAACAGAAACAAGAAACGGGGCACAGACGCTTCACCTTCAAGTGCTTCACCACGGAACCCAAGCAGTGGGTCTGTAGGAGGTGACCTCTTATATGGCAAGACGTGGCCTCCGCGTATCAGAGTATCCGGTCGCCACCTGGGAGTAACACAGCCAAGACCACTTTTCCGTTCCTCCCAAAAGATTTAAATGAGATCATAAAAAGACACAAGCCTCCCGTAGAGCATGGACAACATGAGAAGTTTCTCCACGCTTGACGATGTTCTGCCTCTGGAACACTTTCGGCTAATTAAACATCTTTGCCAGCGGCAGCTTTCCAAGGGGGGGCGGTGGGGTGACTCCTGTGGACGGGTTGTCCTGCAAGAGTCGGGCTCCTTGATTGCATGCAGGTGGCTCAGTTGAAAAGCCCTGGCTGCCCGTAAAGGTAGGACACCGCGCACATAGGACCCATCAGGGGGTACAGGGTCACAGCACCTGTCTGAGGCGTACAACCTCCACCCCGCTGGCTACCCGAGGCTCTGGCCAGAAGGAAGAACTTGCTGTCCAACTTGCTCAACCCCCGTTGCGATCACAACCCTATGATGGGATAAGGTGTGTTGGTGGGAGGTGGGCTGTGGGGATCATAATTTGGTGGAGGGGGACCTTCAGAGGATAATGGTAAAGATTGGTAGGAGTACAGTAGATGCATTTGTACCTGTTCATTTTCAGGGGTCAGCCTATAATTCTAAAATTAACAAAATTAATTGGATTCTTGGCCCAACCTCTTATAATTATATATAGTAATTTGTTGAGGGGCAGTGACACAGAGATTTGATAGAAATGCTTGCATGTATAAATAAGGATAGCACATATTGGCTTAAGTATGAGGATGACACTTTTTTGGGTTAGGGTACATGTACTGAAGCTAAACCCACTGGTCAATACTGAGTTATTAACTGCCCAAGTCACACTTGATGGATGTCGGTGAGTTTAAATATGCACATCCTTTTCAAAAATAATTCAAGGTAGGAAATATTTCCAATCCATTAAAATCTATCAGCAGTTTACGACCCAAACATCCTCACTTGGCACGTGCAAAGAGTCACACATTTGTCGATCAAGTTCAGCCCCCCCGACAGCATCAGAACGTTCAGATGATCTGGAGGCAGACACTGTAAACGAGAGAGGAGGGTGGGGGCTGGGGGGTGGAGCCAAGGCCTTTGAACTTGAGAGGAATTAATTCCCATCCGTGTCCCAAAAGGGAGTCTCGTGCAGGCCGCCTCTCGCGCACGAGCCCACGCGGATGTAAAGAAATCACATCGCGCCCTGCCCCATTGCAAGTCAATTACCATAATCAGACTCGCATGGCCGAGACCTTTCCCCAGCGCAGCGAGTCCGGAGGAAAGAAAGAAAAGGGGGGAGTTCCCTGAACGCTTTGATATAACTCACCGTGCAATTTGCCAAAGTCAAACATGATGGTTTTGATATCCTTTTCCCCCCTGAGTCCAGTTGGAGCTCGTTAAAGCAAAAGGGTGGAGGGAAGACCACACGCTCAATTCCCCTCACACTTATTCTCCGGCTTCGAAAGAAAGGAGGGCCAGAGGTGTTTGTGTCGCAAGGAGGAACGTAACCCCGCAGACAAGTGAGGGAACGCTTTCTACTGAACGTGGGCTTTTATTCTTTAACGCTCCCACCGAGGGGCCGCGCGAAGTACCGTGGACACGTCAAATTAAAGGGCGTATGATTAGAACTGACTCGATGCTAAAGTAACGCGACGGGTATTCACGGACGGGTGACAGCGTTTCCTCACACCGCACCTCCGCGCACCTTTCCTAGAAGGAATCAGATCCTGGCTCGCCGCAGGTCCCAGGTGGGAGGACTGCCGTCTCCCTCGTCCCCCGCACCCACGGGAAGTCTGCCGGCGTCCCGCGATTGGACAGTAAAACGGCCCGCCTACTTGTCCAGGACGGGTCGGTTACCGGCTCTCGTTAATCAGATGGGCGCAGGGAGGCTGAAGTCAGGCAAATGCAGTTCACCTACAGATATTGCCGTCACAGGATCAACATGCACAGTGACAGGAATTTGGCATACCTTTAAATGATATTAAACCATGGCAAAGCATAATAAATGTGCACAAAATGTATAAAAATAGAGAAGAAAACGTAGGGGGAATACACACACACACACACACACACACACATCACAGCCCATGTGAAATTGGCTTACATGTACTATATCTGGCCTCTAAAT
>JAOYSI010008738.1:0-13016 GCA_025775065.1 Hiodon alosoides | reverse complement strand
ATCACAGACATAACACCTGAGAAACACCTTCCTCACATCACAAACATAACACCTGAGAAACACCTTCCCCACATCACAGACATAACACCTGAGAAACACCTACCCCACATCACGGATACAGCCAAATATTTATTATAGTTTTAAACATTTACAGGCACTGCTGAAGCTATGCACATTAAAATCCTTCTTAAGGTAAAACAGCGTTGTTTGTACAAGCTAAAATTAGACTAAAATACCCAGGAAATTACAGAACAAGGAACAACGTTAGAGGCATTAAATCTAAAGATTGCACACTGTTTCAGCATATGGCAAATCAATTACTGATCTTATTTCCTAAAACAAAAACACAGCAACATAATCTTGCTCCATAATCAACAGCAGCGGTTACGTTGGCCACTGGAGTTTAGAATGCAATTAATCATCATTCTAGGCAACGCGTTGCCACATTGACTTTGATTTCGAATTTCAACATTTAATTACAAGGTAGTTCCTCCTCAGATTGCAGAAAATCTGCAAGAGAAGCCTGTACAATTAAAACAATTTGAGTTTCATTATTTAGCAACTGAAAATGTTTAAATTATAACATACAATACATTGATAATTTGGCAACAGAAAGGCCTGAGGCTATGCATACACTCAGTGAGCGTGGTTTTCACAGTAATGAAACTACAGGAATAGGGCAAACAATCATCCTCAGATTATAGATTTCATCTGAGACTGGAAGCATTTTGCGGGACAGTATGATCTAGCTTGCAACTATGCAGGTGGTTCAAGCATAAGACCGTGCACAATTAATTTCTGGTTCCTTTGGTTCAAACAGCAACTGTCCAGTTCTATTAAAGACTGGGCACAGATACTGGAAAAGCACTCAATGTTCTCAACTGTCCAAAAATCATAAATAGCATCTGTTTGTATTATGAAAATGTTTGAACTAAAAATCCAATGAACTGCAACCCCAGAGAAATGCGTCTGAGGCCACAAAGCAGTTTGGCTTAAGCTCTTAAAAAACTAAAGTAGTACAGAAGTGCTGTTCTGCATTATAAAGATATCACAGATAATATACGGAGGGGTTGGGGTGGAAACACCGTGAACGGCCAAAAATGTAATCATTTGCAGCAAATCCATAACGCATCCTCTCATAACTGGTCGGAACCTTCCTTGCCCAACGTTGGCACAGAGTCCAACCGCTTTAGCTCGGGCCCGTTTTCAACACTCCCATCGAAACACTGGACCCAGCGGAGACAAGCGGGCCACTCACAGGGCCTGGCCCAGGCAGCTCCAGAACGTTTAAATGATAAAATGATTTCAGACGACTCACAGCTCAGAGAGACGGAGTAACCCCACCGTCCCGGTCTCCTGACTCAACTGTGTCGTCACTGCCTAGAAAGCCCAGAGCCATACTTTTGAGACAAATCTGATGTCCACACACAGGCCTAACCTGTACAAATAATTACATCTCAGAGTCCAGATACAAAAAAAAATGAATCATGAATCATGAATCCATTCATATATAAACAAGGTTATAATATAAAATGTTAACTGTAACATCTGGACAGACTGGGCCAAAAAAGTGACCCTTGGCGATGGGCCACCTTGCTTAGCACTTCCACCTCAGCCGGGCCGGTTTTCCGCATCAGGGAGCTGGTCTTTCCTATAAACAGAAACTAAGCGCAGGAGTTGAGGCCAAGGCCAAGGCCAGGCGGATGAACGGACGGGGCTCGGAGACATTGTTCCAACAATCGCTTCCCTTCATGACACCGCCGCTCCGCTGTAGCGCCTGGCCAAAGCCCAAGGCCAGAAAACACAGACGGGAGCCTTGATGGTGTATACTTCTATTCAGTACAATAGACCCCTGCTGTAACAGCCAGGCTTTTCTTCAAATACTGCACAGATGATCAGCCTGTTTTTTCAAACCAAAGAATCCGGTCTTGACCGACCGACCGACACCCTGCTGCGTTGCTGTAACTATAGTAACTCTGCTGAAAGCATGTTAAACATGTCAATAAAGATTCTGGCCAGTCCCAGCAACGACAGATCCCACACACACACCCACCCACCCAGCAACAGAGAGGACTCTGTTCTTCCAAACGAAAATCAGGGAAGCAGAGACACCCAGGGGATTGTGGGAAAGTACCTGGTGGGGTTGAGGACGGGTGCGGGAGTGGGTGTTGTAGTGGAGGTGACGGTCAGGACGGTGGGGGCCTGGTTCTGGAAGGGCTCCTGGGTCCGGGGGACCTTTCCCATCCGGTACCAGATCCCCATGTTGTTCAGCTCCCTGCAGAAAAGCAAAACCCACCACCCAGTACTTATGACTCAGACCAAGAGCAGAGGCATTTCTTATGAGTTTCCTGTTCCGGCTTCACAGCTTTTATTAGACTCATTCAAAGGCAGTCTAAACTTTAAAATAAAAAATAAAAAGGGTATTTACTTTCTGATTGGATGCATGTACACACACACGCACACACGCACGCACACACAACCGCACAGACACACACACAGCGTTTTGTGACTCCTCACCCGATGAACGTGTACTGTGGCGGGGCCTGTTTGGACCGCCCAAGAATTCGGATGTCACAGATGGCTGCTTCGGTGGAATCCCTGGGGATGAACTTTATACAGAGTCTCCTCTTCCTGAAAGCCTGCTCCTCTGTGTGAAGAAGACGGGAGACGGTCAGTTCGCCTCTCACCACATCAGCCCCTTCATCTCAGATGTCCCAATGCTACCTTACAGTGCTTCATCTCATGGCTAAAGATATTCCTCGTTCTGGATTCACCCCAACCTCAACAAATGAGCAGAAGTCTGTGATTGGAGACACGTAAAACAGCGCCACTAGCAAGAGAGATACGCGCAAACCGGACCGGCAACAGCAAAACTGAGAAAACCTCGACAACCTTACATCAATAAAACCAATTCCTTCCATCGCTTGACTGTTAAGATACATCCACTGCTGCCCTTTAAAACTCTGTTGAACCAGTATTTTATTTACTACATTAACTATCAGAAACTCGACAGGAAATGACAATTCCAACCAGCTTCAGTCACGTCCTACCCCTCCTCCCCACAGATTCTTCATCACCCCAAAGCACCCGACATTTATGATATCAGCGATCTACACAGATTAAAAAAAACAAAAAACAAACACATTTACTCATAACGCCAATGCATAAATGTATTCTCAAAGTAGGAGATGTCTGCTTACGCGTGTCCACAGTTTCTTGAATGGGTATAAAGCCCACCGGCAAGGTGTCTTTCATATCGATCAGCTTCATGTCCACCAGTACATTCCCCAGATGGCTCTTCAGAAGGAGAGAAGTAGAGGAACACATGCGTGAGATGTTGACGCTTTTCTGCAGAGGCCCAGGGGCGTTGGGCTGCGAGCTTCAGCTCGGAAAGGCCCACGAGGTTTGGGGTTATCGTCTTGAACGTGGAGGAATACAAGACCGATTCGTGTGTGAATATCAGAAATGCGTAAGTTTTAACGTGGAAAGATTCCTTCCCCCGTTGGAGACTGTCAAAGGGGCGCCTACCTCCGACCTTGAGTATAATTCACAAACTGTTGTATTCACACCACGTAATTTGGTGGATAATTACAAAGAATCTGGTTTTGTCGTAGATGATTACAGCGGAGCCTAGAGTGACTGACAGGCAAAATAGCTTTTGTTGATGGTACCGTCATGTTTCATTTGTATCAAAATTCTTAAAACAGCATAGACACTCCTTTTAGAATGATAGACAGACACTGCAGAAGCAATTGTATGCAACATACAAAAACCGCAGCCAACAATTCTCTCAATAGGCCACTCTTTAATAAATAAATGAATAAATACTGAGGGGAAAAAATGCTCAGGCGTGCGTGTCTAAACAAGGCAATAAATCAGATTTTCTTATGGGTCCTCGTACAGTTCACCAATCTGCCTTGAACATTTAAACCATGCGAGTGGCTGAAAACCATCACCAAATTGACACTCCTAAATAACATGTTGACAGGTCATATTACAGCAGGGCATTTTGGCATCACAAACCTTTACTATTTGTCATAAAAAAACATATAAAAATCCCTCCCCCCTACCCAAGACAAGTTCAGCATCAACGATTTCCAGATTTTCACAATTTTCCACCTGCCAATCCAAAGAGTTAAGGAGGAAAATGGGGCTGAGGTCCAGTGGGAAGGCATAGCATCACTGATCCATTACGCCCAATATAAACGAGGGATGGAGAGATTTCCCGGACAGGCTCGGAAAAGCAGGAAGAGAGCCACACAACAAAACTAGGACATGGTACAGGACGGTTCTGAAACACACCATCAGAACACCGCTAGGACGGGAGAACGTTGACTCTGTCGAGACGAGCGGGCCAAAAGGCAGGCCCGGTCTGTTTTGAGCCGGACCTTCACGGAACCACAGTCAAACGCGCCCTTCCGTCTTGTGGAGAACGGAACAAAAGGCTCAGACGCAGCAGCGGAGCAGATGGGCCAAGGTCCGAAAAGTACCCGCGTCACTGACCCGACTGCAATAAAACCCATTTAAAATGCCTCACGCCCACTGAAATAAGAGCGAACGCTGAACAAACTCACTTCTGGATAACAGATTCCCCCCCCAACCAAACCAGCAGGCCACAGGTACTCGTTGTGGGAGTCGTGGACCGGAGCAGCCACCACGGAAAGTCTGCTGTTCCACATAAAGCCCGGCAGCAGTGAAGTCAGGGAGAAAACGATCACTTAAGTAATCCAGTGATACGTGAGCAGTGAAACAGGTTTACCTAAATACCCCTAAAATGACCTAAAATTCCTCCAGAAATACTCCACTGCAATTACATTTTTTCAGATCTGGGTTGAGTTTTCAAAGGGCAGCCAACACACAGACTTCCATCCGCAGTAAGGAAGAGAAAGCCCACCGTATTGAGACAAATGTTTGAACTGTCATTTATCATCAAGCTGGAGTTTCCGCACTTGAATATTGTGGGGGGTTTTTTTTGCCTTCACCATCTTTGAAGAGAGTCTGGGCGGCGTCCAAGCTGTCTGCAGGGACACGGTTGATTAAATAAAATTTAAAAAGGTGAAACGAATAACAGAGCCTCACTTGGCGAATTATCATAATAAAGGCTGAAATTCTCTGAGGCGTCAAACAACATCAGTGGGTTTTGTTTTAAGTGAAGTGTTTGTGTAGGTAGGTTCGCCAACTTCAGAAAAATTTGATTCATTTTGACATTTTGTACTTTGCAAAAAAAAAAAAAAAAGTCACAATAAATAGATAAACAAGCAAGCTTTGAAAGTTCTCAGAACTAATAGCCCCGCCCCACCAGATCAGACGTCAGCGCCAGTCAGTGGGAACCCTTTGAACAAACGGGGCAGATGGGAGGATAACGTCAGAAGTTAAGAGTTTCACTTACGTTTTCTTTGGAGAAGACCCTGGTGAAGCAGAGATAGCGCGTGACCTTGGACTTAAACAAACCGTCCTTCCACAAGTCAGCATCAAAGCCGTCCGTCGTTTGAGAGACCTGCGGAAACGGAACAAACGGAACAAAACTGAGTGTCATCGCTGCCTTGTGGAAGGGAAGACGGCTGCTTACAATACTACCCCCAGGGGGACGGGTGAATAAAGACAGCCTGAAAACACCTGGATGGTACCACTCCTTCATATCGCATGCTCAACGCCCAGCAGTCGCCCTTAAGACAGGCAAAACTGCATGCGATATTACAGCGCTCCCATTCACGAAGCCAAAGACGTAAAGACGTACAGGTTAAGTGCCTCGCTCAAGGGTACAGCAGTTCCGCACAAAGCAGACCCAGTTCACGTTCTCGTGAATGCAGGCAATTTCCTAAAAAGCGTTTTTCATTACAATAAGAATGTAAAATGAGGTGGATTTAAAGTGCCTTTCACCATCTCATGCATTACAATACTCTTTCCCCCCCACCCGTGGTCTGTCTCGACACGGTCCACCTTCCTCATTGGCTGCATTGCCTTCTCTTTTTAAAAATGTCCATCCTGAAACTTCTCTATACTGAGGTCTACATATGACCTAGCCGCGCACAGATTTACTTTGTTAATGCGTTGCTGGTTTTTCAATGAGGAAAAATTAAAGAAGGGCGCCAGGACCCGACGGAGAGTGCAGAGGGGAAAAGTCTGGCGGACTGTGTTCCCTTTATGTCTAAATCCTATCCGGGATCAAGAGATTACAAGCTGAAGCTCGAGTCACTGAACAGACAATCGAAGCCAAAAGAAAAGAAAAGAAAAAAAAAAAATCAATCACAAAACATAGATCTAGGTGCGTTAAGATTCCATTTTCATTCATGTGCTAAAAGATGCAGTCCCAAATACTTGATGCGAGTTTCGGGGCTGTGAAAAGACAATAGTCACATTCATTTCGCTCATCTCAAAGGGGAGTCAATGCGATTAAAATCAGGAAGAGTGGAATAATAACCACAAAAGGCTCTCACCAGACAGGGCGGCCCCTGGGGCACAAGATAATCTCGCAAAGGAGCTGGAAGTCTACCCATAATCCACTGTTTCCACCCGAACTGTGCTGCGGAACAATACAATCCCCTTTGTGTGGGAAGCTTCACTGACACCAGCCTGAATCGAGGGCTTAGAGACTGGCAGCCTTGTTTTCACACTCTCCCTCCCCACACTATTCAGGCTGCTGTGTAAGGACCCTTCTCCGGATGTGGAGTCTTGACACCACCCCTGAACGGTACGGGACGACGCACCCGATGGTCCCATATAACCACTCATCTTGGACTGGACCTTCTTTTTGGCTGAAGAAGTGATTTAAAGAAAAAGAAAAAGGTGCAGGGCGTCCCACGAAAAGTCTTTAAAGGGCTAATCTGGACAACGCGGAAATCAGATGTCGACCAGGTTTCGAATCCTCTCGATTATAAACCTGATCCTCTCTCCAGCGTTTCTCAGATTTCACGGGGCCTCTAATCTGATCAAATGCCCCCACTTTAAATTAACTAGACCCACTCTCTTTCAGCAGACGACTAACAGACCATGCCTCACACCGGGCAGCAGAACCACTCGTACGCAGCACTCGGGAACAAGCCAAAGCTAAACGTTTATATAAAACATAAAATGATGGGGTTAATCCTCCCAGCATGTACGTAGCAGTATTTTATCTCTATGATTTTTCTATGGGAAACTAATCACGAAACTAGTATGCTGCACGTTCACTGAACATGGAGGAAGAACGTTCAACTAGCAGCAAGTCTACGCACGTCATCATTTTATAAAAACATTCCCACAGATACCGGAGCGACGGACGCAGTTAGCCGACTCAGACCTAAATCTTTGAGAGGGGGAAGAGTTTGTGGGAACCAGCAGAACCCTAGAGCAGGCCTGCAGCTGGACGCAGAGCCTGGGGGTGGACAGGAAGGGGCAGAGAGGAAGGGAACAGACGTCCCCAGGCTGCGGTTTCTCCGTCTTCGCCGAAGATCACACCCCGCCTACTCCTCACCTCCCCTTCCCTTCCCTTCCTCCTTCCAGGGGCAACTAACCGTGCTGCAGTGGGGCCGTACAGCAGAGTTCATTCCCAACTCGGTTTCCTGTTAAATCCCATTAAATCTTTGAACATGATTATTGGAACTATTTTTTTAAATCCAGACTCAATAATTACACGCTTTCCATTTTTGCCACCACCACCACCACCGCAGCCAGGTGCAGACACAGAACAACTCTCACTTCCCACTTTCACTTCCCTGGAAACTAATACCAACGCTCGGTGTGCTGCCTGAATGATATGGTAAGCTATGGGTCTTTCTGAAATGTATTAATCTGCATTCGTTCTGATAGAGGCACACAACAAAGCTCATTATCCTCCTCTGAGGCGGTGAGAGTGTTCGGCCTGAAGCGGAAAGCAGGGCGGCGGTACTCACCACGTCGTAGCCCGTGGGCGCCCTGTTGCGCGAGGCCACGACCCCCACGCCGGTGATGGGGTCCATGGGCAGTTCCGGCAGGGCGTCCGACAGGTCCCGGACCTCGGGCATCATGACAGAGCACTGGAACGGACATGGAAAGGAGTTAACTCCAGGCCAACAAAAGTAAGGCGGATCCTGCTTTCATTCATTAGGTGGAAGTGAAGAGTGCCCAATCAAACAGCAGGCTGACGATGAAGCAGAGATCAAGGAAAGGCAAGGAAAAGGCCCACTGGAACACAAAGCTTTAAAGACAACAGCGCAGAGAACCGACTCAGCGCTGAAATAATCACAAACACACACAAATGAATGGAAAGTACCCCTTTCACTTTTAATAAGGAACAATCAAACTAAAAACCAAACCTATTTTTCTGCACTTATTCATTTAGAAAAATAAAGATTATGGTATTCTGGCTAAATCTTTTAACTTAATAATGTACTTCATCTCTCGGAGTTCAAAAACAAAGACTAAACACCGTCGATAGAGTAATTCCTTAGTTGCATTTAACAAATTATTTTCAAATTATTCTAAGAACAAAGGAGGCGTAAGTTTCATAGGAATTCTAAAAGGATAGGCCAACTTAAAAAAAAAGCAAAGACAGATTACTGGCTCATCAGAAGAAGCAGCAGCAGCTCATCGCTCTTGGCAACACAACTCGATCACCGTGTGAACAATTAAGTCGTCATGTAAACGCAGTCACAAACGACTAAGCTCCCACTATTCAGCGCAACAAAACAACTTCACTATCCCCCGTCAACCGGGAGAAAAGGATCTGGACATGAAACACGTCGGAGAAAACAACACAACGCCTTCACAGGATCTTCACCTGCAAAGAAAACTGACATCCACCATGGGGGGGGGGGGGAGGGGGGGCTTGGATCTGCTTCGTGTCTCAGGGATGGAGAATCCACGAGGACACGTTTCAGCAACACACAGTGGAGTAGGAAAGAGGCGAGGAGATGGACTGAGATTCTCAGGTGGCCTGCTCTAGGGTTCTCTGTCCTGGGCCTGGAGGACCCAGCATTTCACATAGCTAAATCGGTCTCAACACTCTGAACGACACTATGGGTTCCCGATCCTAGTCCTGGAGAAACCTGTGCACCCAGGTTTGGTTTCACAGGAGCCCCTAAGCACTTTAATCAACTACATATTGGCTAAACTAAATTTAGCCTTTTAGAGCCATGAGATCATTTCACTTTACCAGTTTATACCTGTTACATTCAAACTTGTGTCTGGCCATGAACGTGGTACTAGCAGATCACAGCGCTGACAATAGATTTAATCTTAGGAATGTTGTCGAGCCTTGTTAGCAGCATCAAACCTTTAAAGGCACTTATCCTTTGGATATCCTTTTTCACTTGTCCAAAAGCTGAAGTCACATTTTAGATTGATTCAAAATCAAAAATGGTTTCTAAACATGCACAAATGAAGATTTAATAAAAATGATTATGCGAATTGACGACCATTTAGAATTTAATAAATTTTACACAAAAACGCAGACAACAGTTGCAGGTGAGGGGATTCACATAAAACGCAGAGACTGAGGCTATAAAGTTATTGTTAGGAAGTTATTGACACGGACCACTAGCTACTTTAATGTGCAGGTCAATAATTGTATCAACTAGCTACTGCATGTTGCATAGAACTACGTTACATTCAGGGGAGACATGGATCTGTAAAATATAATGAAAAATGTCTAGAAAGTTTCAACGGTAACTACCATTTTTTGGGGTCACAGCCAAATTCCTCGAGAATAATTAAATCGGGCCCCTAACAAACTGTGGTACAACGTTTTCATGTTCTGTCATTTTAAAAGAAGCTGTAGTCTTGGCGAGTTTGAAAGAGAAAGGGAACGGAGTAGACTAGAAGAAAAGGGGGGGGCTGAGAAACAAGGCCCCTCTCATGGGCATTTCCTAGGCTACCCACCCACTCCCCTAACAACGGTTACGGCTGTGGCAACTCAACCGTGCCCAAAGACCTGCTTTCTCAGGCGTGACGCACATCGGCAATATCAGGAGCAGGGAAACACACCAAACATGTATGTCTATGCCATGGAGACCGTGGGTGGAAAAAAGGGGGTGCTTCAACATTACTGCCTCGAAATATTAACACAGACCAAAAAAAAAAAAACCTGTAGATGTAAACACAGCGGACCAACGGTAAAATCTTATAAGCAAACTTACCGTTCAGTGCTGTTGAGCAAAGAACGGAAAATTGCAAGCCACCTCCTGCAACTGTTTATTAACATCTCCACATTGCTTTCAGTAACTCCAACCATATGGTGGGTTTCCAAGTGTCGCTGAAGGTCTAAAGACAAACGCTGTAAAGCTGGCGAGCAAACAGGAACCGAACCAAAGACACTCAAGTCTGCATGTGCTGAATACAAACATAAGCTACAGACAAGTCCTGGAAGGGCTCAGCCTTCGTATCGCCAGTCATAAACTTCTAGCATTACAAAATAAGGCGCAACAGACTTGTAGAAACAGGCAGGGAGTAAGTGTCAGGATTGTGCCAGAAAGGTTGGGTTTTTTCCAGGGAGTGTAAAGCTTAATCTCTCACACACACACTCAGATTCGGTCTCGGTCTCGGTCTCGGTCGCACACGCACACGCACACGCACAGAGCTTGGTTCGTCACAATGCAAGAGCAGACAAACTCAGACAAAGTAGCCAGCCTTTAGAACAACAGGCCAGTCACGATTGTGGCAGAGGAAACAGAGTGAGCTCGAAAGAACAAGTCCTTCTGGGCAGCTATTGAGCGCCGTTTTCTCTGTGAAGGGGGGACAAAAACACTTTGATTGACCAGCAGGACTGGTTGTGACAGTCCCAGTTTTAGCTTGGTATTATAGACCAGGGTCTGCTTGTATTTTTTTAAATACCCATCTCACTGACCTTTTGAAAAACCAGGTGAGAGAGCATGTGTAATCTAATTAAAGAATGAAGAGGCGAGGTGGAACCACGAGTACCGCTGTTTGACCGTACTTGCATTGACTCCACTCACAATGTTTTCATCAAAGTGTATCAAAAGCCTTTGATCTGGAGCACTGACCAGTTGAGGGAACCACTGCAGTGGGTTAATATAAAAAGCATTACTTTATAGGTTGTTATTTTTACATTTTTCGCATAGGGACAGGTGTTGAAAACGGTTTCCTCGGCAGCAGTCTCACTACCGTTTTTGTTAAATCAAATTATGCATATGGCATTAAGAAAAGTTTATTGAATTTACTATAATTAAGTTTTGAGGGCTTAACTAGGCACTATCAAATAGACACAAGCCAGAAAACTTACTTGCGCGGAGAGAATGGTTGCTTTCATTGCATGTTCGCACACTAATACATTTTAAATTGGCAGCATGTAATTTTATTTTACATTGATAACTGGAAGAACTTAGTTTGTGGGACGATTTTCATTTGAAAAACTCTTCGAATTCCAACCCGGGGGCAGTCCACGTCAACTTCAAAGACTACTTTCTGAAACACATTACCACTGCCCCTTATACAAAGGCGTGACATTCCCTAATAATCAGAGAATCAACCTTTGTTCAAATAAAAAAAGTTAACCTTGGTTTACATGTTAATACGCCCTTCAATATGGGCCAAAGGGAAATATTCTTCTATATATAGCTGAAAGGGTGGCACCTAACATTCATTCAGTTACAACTGAAAGAAACCAACCGCTCAAAATTTCACCCATAAAAACAACTCACACCCCAAGTAAATACCGGTTTCTTATAGCAAATTGACATTCCAGTCACCAAAGGTGAAACACCGTAAGATTAGACAGTTACAGTCGATGGAGATGACTTGTCCCCCCAAAAAGCTACAATCCAGAGTAAACGGATATTTAATTACCAAGGAAAACAGAGAATACTCATGGTTGTTAGGACTTGCTGGGGACGGTTTAAATTTGGTTTGTCATATATAGAGGAGCATATAGAAATTGATTAGACCGCATTGCGTTGTACTAGCACACAACTGTGTCCTGTCCAAAAATAAATATAAAAAACGATGGTGAGATGACAGTTACATTTATAAAGTTTTAACTATTTAATTAAGTGTCAACCAGTTAGTGCAACTGTACCTGGCTGACACAAAGGGTACACATTATCAAAATATGCCAGCTACCGTTTGGCCACATTTACGAACGTCAATGGAACTGTGATTGACGACTATTGCAATGTATTATCTAATAATAGACAAATAACGGGTTTGATAATGTGTATTTTTCTAACAAGCGAGCTGTAATGCCAATGTAGCTAGCCAGTGAAACAAGCCAAAACACCAAACAGCGTGAATCAGCTAGCTAAACGACAAACTCCCGTAGCCATGATATTCAGCAAGATGTGAAGCTACACTTCATGGTCCCGAAACATCATAATAACCAATATATTTTAACAAAAATATTTCAATTGTATTTAGCCGTTAATACTGATTGGCGTGGCTATGAGTTTAGAGGACTGTAGCCCGCAAGCTAGCATCAGTAGCATCAAATTTAAAAATGATATTGGATTCCTCAAATGTATGTAAACGTTTCGGTTATGGCTGGCTAGTCATTAAACCTATTATCGACTTAACTGTTACTCGCTGGACCTCGTTCCTCCTTCTCAGACAAAAGCAGCTTTTCATGACCAAAGTAGCAGAGACAGTGGAAGCCTCGGACTCACTTAAAGGCCACAGCGGACAGTAGCGACAAGGAAGGCGGCTTTGGGGGGTATGCCAACCACTGAGGAGAAGGGGCGCAGCAGGGAAAGCGGCAGATAGCTGGCTAACTCATCGGCATCTTACCCAGTGAAGTCAACGATTAATTACACAAGAACAAGCTCAGTTAAATCTTCGTTTATCCTCTTGTCCACTCTTTTCACTCGTCACAACTGCATATCCCGCATGTTTTTGTTTTCTTTTGTTTATCATTTAGGTAGCCACACTCGAAGCTAACAATTAAAGCGTCTCCCGACAGCTAGCTAACAAACGCGTATGAGAGTTGAGGAGAGAGACCCCTGCGCCGCAGGAGCGGGATTACTTCTCATATTCTATTTTGTGTGTGTGTGTGTGTGTGTGTGTGTGTGTGTGTGTGTGTGTGTGTGTGTGTGTGTGTGTGTGTGTGTGTG
>JAOYSI010008737.1:22587-80264 GCA_025775065.1 Hiodon alosoides | reverse complement strand
CATGTGAACCCTTTACACAAAGCCCCTTTCTGTTGTTTAAACTAAACATGTGAACCCTTTACACAAAGCCCCTTTCTGCTGTTTAAACTTAACACGTACACCCTTAACACAAAGCCCCTTTCTGCTGTTTAAACTTAACACGTACACCCTTTACACAAAGACCCTTTCTACTGTTTAAACTAAACATGTGAACCCTTTACACAAAGCCCCTTTCTGTTGTTTAAACTAAACATGTGAACCCTTTACACAAAGCCCCTTTCTACTGTTTAAACTAAACATGTGAAACCTTTACACAAAGTGCCAAAAATCTTAATCACACATTTCCAAATACACACTACACAAAAACGTCTATATGAGAATTCTATATGAAAATGTTTTATATAAACATGTAGAAACTCTGGTCATTCATACCACAACTATGACAGAAACTTTAATATAATAATAATAATAATAATAATAATAATAATAATAATAATAATAATAATGAAATTATTATAAACTTTATTATTCTCGTCACTAGAGATACAGCTAACCCGCACCTGCACCGCGACGGAGCTCCTGGGAGACAGGAAGCTAAATCGTTTTCCTTTGAGCAGCTGATTTACAATGGTGTCTACCTATTTTAAAAAAACACTGCGATTGTGAAACAGTCGCAGTTAAGCGAAAACTGCTTCATACATAACTGATGGCGGATACTCTGAAATGACATTTTGACATTTGAAACAACACTTAAGAGGACTTCCTGTATGTTATAACAACCATTACAACCACTTGTATTACCACGTGACTCGAACGGTCCGTATCAATAGCAGAACATCAAGGCTGTTTTATTCAGTTTTTTTTTTTAAAGAGACGAATATGATCAATCTAAGCTAGCACTGTAACTAATCAATCAAGTTTTATTTTAAAATCGCCTCACAGAGCAAAAGATGATTTCCAAATGAATTAAGACCATGAAGTGAAATATAATCACACGTGGCACATCTCACCTTCTAAACCAAGGCTTAAAGGTTAAACGATCTGAACAATAACCAAAATATGTGTTTTTCGCAACATAAAGTCAAATCACCGGGAGACCACAAGATTCCTAAATACAGTTTTGCGTCTGTTAAACACTTGTTTCGTTAAAGATTATAGGTTTAACATCTTGTAATGCTACCTCTGCCGGTATACATGGTCGAAAGGTTTTTTGACAATAAAGCGCTATCGGGGGAAAATATTTTGATATACGTAGTTGGCTGCCAAAACAAGTTATGATAAAGACGTTATTAATTTGTTTTAAAGTTAGCTAGTTAGCTCATAGCTTGCAAAATAAAGCAGCTGAAACGTACATGGTAAGAAGGAAAGAAGGCAGAAATAAACAATTTATCTAAGAAAACAGCTGTGGGATTATTTGTTGAATATTTGCTTGCATTTGTGATAAACTAAGTTACTGATGACAGAAATAAATTGTTAACTTCCTAGTCAGCTACCGCACCTGCTGTTCCTGTTAACGCTTTATTACCTGCAGCGGCGCCCTACGGTACTCCCGACCGCTGCTCCCTGTGTTATTATGTATGAGGAGCGGTTTACAGTCTCTGAACCCCCGGTTTTTGGAGTTTCCTCTGCCTGTGCTTGTTACACAAGTATCTTCATCCTCGGCATCTTCGGTGTACTCGTCCCCGCTACTCTGATAGTCACGATATGGTTGTGACCGTTGTCTGCTCTCACCAGGGCTTACACTGGCCACGGCGCAGAGCGATCCAGCTAGTTCCCTCCAAGCACGACCACTGGGACACTCCAATCCGCAGCCAAGTGCTCCCCCACCCGCTGTCGCACCAGCCGCTCCATCCCTGCATCGTAACACCAGCAAAAAACGCACTGTTTCGCCAAGGTACAGGTGACTTCGACGTGGAAGGGTCCGGTACCTTGCTGGGTCTGACAAGTCCGAAATTGGAACGGCAGGAAAATACATAAAATACTCGCATTGAGATTCCATCATTAAAACCATCCCTACAATAAATAAAGCAAATGCATTAGCACGTAAGCTAATGTATAATGTTAGCCGGTTTGATAATAACAACACCTTCTTTGTCGTCTCCCTTTTTACTTCGGCGTCCCACTATTTGATTTAAAATATATATGTATTTACTATAGTTTAAGACAATTGTGTTATATATTTTACCTATTGTCTAGATACATACATCTAAAATTCGATCCATTGCAGCACATACACAGTCCTGCTCTGACATTGCATCACAGGCCAAAGTAATACATCATCGAGAGAGGCTGCGGAAAAAATATCATACTAGGGACTAGCAATCAATAACCGACAACTATGCTATCTCTGTTCTAACTGGGCTTTTTTCATGTTTACAAAGACTCAAGCACAACCCCAACAAAAATAAACTATGCTTATTTGGCGCGAATATCCATCTTGGGACACGTCCGTATTTTTGTGCTATAGACTTGTACTCGGTTATTATCCTGATGAACTGTTATTATACCTGCGTCCACTTCTTGTTTATATGCACTAAATTTGATCTGTTCTGGATAAGAAAATATAGCTGAAACGGAATTTAAGCAAGGTATTTACTTGCTTTGTAAATAAAAAAAAAGACACTTTAGGCCCCGAAGTGGAATTATTTAGTGCCCTGTTCAATTGTACGAGCCCCCCAGTCTTGAACCTGCATGATGACACTTGTCAATCAGAAGTTCACTGTCTTTGTCACAGTCACTTGCTGCCCCAAGCCCTTATAAACAAACATGAAACGATTTTATTAAGAGACTTTTGATAACAAAGATATATGTAGGTAGGCCAACAACGGAGAACACCATATTATTTACTTCTTGGTCTTCTCAGTGCATCAAGTACCTTGTATATAGCAGTAATATCATTAAAAGAAAAGGGCAAATCATCCTTTAGCCCATTAAAAGATTAGTTTGCTAAATAAAAATGATTTGAGGATATGTAAACAGGTGCATGTAATTATAGTTATTATTAGCAGTACTATTTATAAAAGTTATAAATGCATCTTATTTTAAGCACAAGTGTTTGTTTATATCTATATAGTGTTACAAATAGTATTGTTTTATTTACAAGCTTCCAATCTGTAAGGATGATCATCATTAACAAGTGAAAGCATCATTTCCTGTTTTTAGCCTATTGTGAGCCGATTAGTCTTATTCACTCCCAGTTGCCATGCCAAGGAAGCAGCCCCTGAACTGAACCCAGGGAGGAAAGACAGAAAGAAAAGCATTATGGATGGTGGAAGATCCTTCACTTTATCTCATATGACAAGATTTAATCAATCAGCAGATCATCTAGTTAACACAACGCCAATATTCCATCTACGTTATAGCTTGGTTAAGCATCATCTTTTCACACCTACAAACAGATGTGCCAAGACTCAAAACCCCTTGAGCAGGTTTTTAGCTGCCTGTCAACCTTGGGCAAGGACGATGCTCACGGGTGACAGAACACCTACTATAAAGTAGTCCCCATAACTAAATTATTTATGATCTTGCATACAGACAGTTATGGTTAAATGTTATCTGCTTTTTTTTTTTTTTAATTTCAATCATTGTCCTGTATAATACAAAGATAGGTGTAACTTTTTTCTTAAATTGTTTGGAAAAAATATATAATTAAACAGGCAGTAAAATTACTCAGTACACTGGTAGAGTTGTCACATAAAGTGTAATATATTTACTGCACATAGATGGAAAAATAAACAAACCAAACATAACAGAATGTTGACAATTCACAGTTGTTCTTGATTGACATGTACCACATTTTCATCTGTGTACCATTTTTATCCACACTTGTTTTAATACTGGAGTGCTAACCTGTGCTAAGCAGCGTGAGCCAGCACATCCTGAGGTTAGTATGACAATAAGGCCGGACCATATCTATAATTCAGTACATGTACTACTTGAAGCCTCCTGAGTGGTTCCGTTGGTAAAGGCGCTCCCCATTGTAGTGTTTCTTGTGGCACATCGTTAAAAATTCTGCAGGTTTATTGTACCATTGGTTGTGAAGCGTGCCTCTTCACATATTGTACAAAATTATTGTACTGGCTGCCTGGCCTGTAATGTGGAAAATGGCTGACTGGAGAAGGTCAGTACTTCCACACTCTCGTGATGGGTGGCAGAGTTAGTGGTATAGAGCAGACATACAATTAGCACAAATGGTGATTTCAATGTTGGTTGAAAAGAAGATAACAATTATTGATTCCAAATAAATAGAAATGCTGCTTGACTTAAAATTAATTAAAATAACTAAAATTTAGTTTTAAAAAAAGAAAGAAAAAAAGAGAGAAGCCCAAGAGATGTCTTTTCTGAGGGGTCTTGCTTTGGGAATATCTTAGACAATTCTATTCATGCAAAAAACCTCTGATCGACAAGGGTAAAGTATTTTTACATTTAAGTGCTTTCTGTAATTAAAACATCTCAATAATTAACATTATCAGTTTTCACAGGTGTTACACAGGTATTTTAGGGTCTTAGCGTTTCTCCTTCCACATCAGCTGTCTGTGTATTTTTATCTACATAAAATATCCATATTGCATTTCAGTGAGAAATTTACATCACATCAGCATCTTTAATCAGATGTCCATATGAGAACCCCCCCAAAAAAATAAAAAAAAATAAATAATAATAAAACAAATCAAATAGAGCTGGTTGTCATTTGAAGCCCAGTTCCAATGTCAATTCTGACTTCCCTTGTTTGTAAATGAAGCGATTGTCTTTACTGATTTGTGCTGGTATTTAACATTTAACATTAATTCCACGAGTTGAATTAACTAAAGGGCAGAGTCCACGTCATTATCAGAAGTATCGCTGTCAAAAAAATTATCGACTGATTACCTGTTGAAACAACAGGAATAATATGTAAATTAAAACACACACACAGTTATTCTGGCCAAATCTATAAGAAAAATAAAATAAAAGCTTGGGTTATAATCCTCCTATAATATTAAAGGTAGATTCTAATATCTGCCAGAATGGACAAAACTCTCAGTACCTCATTGGCTGACAGATGAGTGGAGCCCTGTGTTAAATATAAAGACAATCACATGGGCTGTTATCATGTGATAAGAACTTCACTTCAGTAGATTATCTCATGGTAATTGGCCTTGAGCGTTGAGCTTTTACAGTGAAATATGTAAAAAAAAAAAAAAAAATAACACTTTAAGCTTTAAAATGTGAACATCAAAAAGCCTTTACACTCTTCGAGGTGTGGTGAAGAGAAAATTAATTGTTAGGAAAAATAATTCCATAGATTATTTTCTTGTTAAATGTTATTTCAAGTAACAATTGAAATGAACTGACGTTTGGAATGACATAGTAAAGGAGTCTTTTCCATATGTTCAAACGTGAAACCTAGAATTAGTCCAATGAGAGCAGGCCATTAGGACCATGTAGTGCATGGCAGTAATTCCACAATGATAAACAATAAAACAATTAGTTTAAATAAAGCATGTGGCTACCAAGGGGTCCATTTCCATGGTACATCAACACTTAACCAACCAATAGCATATTCACAGGTGAGAGTCGTCAACTGTATGTGATATCATTTCTATTTTTTCATCTCGTTTCTTTGATTGATGGCTGTCTGGTGCCAACACTGCATACAGTCGAACACTTCAAGTCCTACATTTAAAAAAAACAAGGTAATCTCCATTAAAAACATTAGTAACCTTACTATACCAGGCTAAGTGCTTTTCAGCAAATTAGCTTGGATTTTAATGTAGTGGCATCTTAACCTGAGAGCCGTATATTCTATGGACTCCACAGTAATGAGAATGTTTGTGATGAGTCTGGGCTACAATGATGTTTGAGGGTTAACTTTAGTGGCAGCTATGCAACTTTCAGTCCATGAATCCTGGTTGTGCACCATCACACTTTAAAAGCATAGGAAAGCCACTCCTACACTGACCAAGGCTAAAGCTGTCCCTCACCAGCACTGGAGGACTGCATTCACCTTCATTTAGGCTCTGTGTTGGTTTTTACAGTTAAAATGGGGACCTCCTAAATAATGAAAGATAGGGAAGACCGGTGGAATAGAGAAAAGTCAAAAATCTCATTACTGTCATTGTTTGAATGACTGTAATATGGTCCTCATTGTTACCACGGTGACAGGAATGGGACATTGTTGTAGGGTGGTCTGGTTATTGTCATCAGCAGTACCTGTGGAGTCTCTCAGAATTTAATTTGCGCATAACAATCTGAAAAGGTCTGTATCCGCCCCACTCTCAACAAAGGTCACTGCAGGTCTCAATGTCACCACTATCTGGCATTAGAGGTCTCAAGTTCAAAACGATGGGGGAATTGAAGGTTTAGAGCTATCTCAGTGACCCATTCATTTCACCGACCATCCCGGTCTGGTTAATGCCCAGCCGGCTGCCACCCCAGTCCATTTCTCGCGCCCCTGCCTCTCCTTGCTCAGCCTTCCTAGGAGTTGTCGTTGCTGCCCCCCTTCTAAATGACCCCCCACCCATAGCAGGTGGCTGCTGGACGCGGGGGAACTGGCGTGCATCCAGCAGGTCCTTATACTGGATCTCTGGCCTGATCATCCTTAGGCAGGCCTGGCGGGTGGCGTTGTCCAGCCGTGGCCGCAACTCATAGCCCAGGATCTTCACCAAGCCGCTTTGGAAAGGCCGAATGGCCCTGTCCCGGATCCGGCTGGCTTCCACGGGCCGCCCACCGTCTCGCAGGCAGATACGGGCCACTTCCTGCCGTCGGGCCCTAAGTAGGGCCACTTCTTTGTCCATTCGTGCCCTCCCAAAACGTGACACCTCTTCCCAGAAAGTGCGATTGAAGGCCTGGTAGAGGTGCCAGTCCAATGCATTCCACTCCTGGAGCTTCAGTCTCTGTTCCTCAGACAAAGCTGATGCCTTGCTGGAGCTTCCCCTGCCACTACTGGTCCGGTGCTCCCGGGCATTTAGGCAGAAAGAGACCACAGCATCCAGCGGCCAGCAGAGCGCGTGACGCAGCAGCACCATAGACTGATCAAAGTACTCTGAGAGCAAAATGAGTCTGAAGGCCCTGCGGATGGCTGCCTCGCCTCTCCTAGCTAGGAATTCAGAGAAATTGGCATTGTGGTCCAGGCCAAAATCGAACCACAGGAGGTTTCTGGCATAATGGTTATTCCGCAGTCGTGGGTCGTAGTGCCGCTGTGGATCATCAGCAAAGTCAGCAAGCCCCTTTGATCGCTTGAAGGCAGGAGCTACAGCCTTGTAGTAGGCATAAGAAGATTCAGCCAGAGCAACGGGATCTCGCACGATGGAGAAGTAAAACGTATCCATTGGCATCACCTTCTCTACCTATGAATCAGTGATGATTGTGAACAGAGATAGGGATTGAGGCGGTGAGGGAGTGAGGAAGAGGGGAAAAAAGTAGGGATTGAGGTGGTGAGTGAGTGAGGAAGGAAAGGAGATGTATGGGGTTATGAAGAAGGGAGAGTAAAGAAAGGCGATTGAATAAACAGATGTTTGAATGGAGACAATAAAGATAAGACCACTTTACTCATAATAATTTTTTCACAATTGTACATTACTGAGATGATTATACATTGTATGAACACTATAAAATGTAGCACCTCTGGGCGGTTGAAGCGCATGTGGTTCCCCATGATGCTGAACTCCACCACATGGGGCCCCTGGTAGCCCTTCACCCGGTGGGCATTGAAGGGCAGAGGATAGCCAAACTGGTACCCCAGGGGCAAAGCAAATTGTAGACCTTGCTCCTCCCCAAAGCGGTAGAGCATGTTGAGCACCGTACTGCTGGCTGTCTTGTGGGTCTTCAAGAACATAACGTGGGTGTGTGCTCTACAGGAGCCAAGGTCAGGGCCCAGGGAGTCCAGAGAGGAAAGGGAGAACAGGGACTGAGGCTGCTCTGACTGCACACTGCTGGGGGGGGGGGGGAGAGAAAGAGAGAGAGAGAGAGAGAGAATCAACACAAGCAACAGACAAACGCCCTATGTAATCAGACAAACATTGGTGAGGGACAATCACCTTCACCTAACTGCCAAATCAGTCCACAACTTTTCAGTTGCTGCCGCACTTAGATAAACTGACAGTCTTGTTTGGGGAGAAGCAGCAGATGGCAAAGCTAGCTGCCCAATATGTAGCGGTCTGCCACACAGATACACGGGACATAGACCAGGCCCTTATTTAGACCCACGTCCTAGGTAAATATAGAGGGTAGGAGAGAAAGGGGGGTTATTGTATATTATTGGATAGATTTGTTTTTTTTAAATCATTTTAATTGTTGAATTGCTTTGACAAAAAAACATTGCGATTTTGTTATGTCAATAAAGCATTTTTGAATCTGAATTTGTAAAAATGGTTTAAATAAGTCTGAGCTAAAGAGAGTTCCCTTGTCAGGATATAAAGGTTTTTATTTTGCTTTATGCCTTTAATTGTATTAATCTTACTTCATTGTAAAGCACTTCGAGCCAGTTTGCATAAAAGCTGCTTAAAAAATAAAGCCATTTTATTCTTATTGCTTTGTTTGCCGTTGTGAGGCCTGCACTGCCTGCTGCCGTTTCTGCTCAGCCGGTCCTCCCACATTCCTGCTGGGTGACCAGCAGTACATGAGACTGGGAAGAGACACAATCTGTTAGACCGTTTCATTATTAGACCATTTTGAGATTTGGGACAGAAAAGCAAAAGGAACAAAGAATGACAGATGAACTGAGAATTTTCAACCTTTTACTGAAGATGACTCCCAACAGCTGGCCAGCAAAGGCAATGGCAGCAAACAGCAGCAGGGATTTCCACAGTAACCCCAACTGAAAACAGCCCAACCACCGTATCCTCCTGGGGAGGAAACAGCAAGGATCAATATACAAGAGTTGTGAGTAGAAGGTCAAAATTTGAAAGAATGGGAGAAAGCACTTTACTTGTTTCAGAAAATGGAAAACCTTTGTAGATTTACGCAATACAGAAGAGATTTATTGATAAATGTGACATACATTGCTTTCATCAAACACGGTAGCTACAAAAAGCTAAAATTGCTAAACAATAGATGAGCATAGTTAAGGAGATAGACTGTCGTGTGTGAGCTATCATAAACATAACTATGCCTACTTTCCTGTAACTATCTAGCAATGTAGTTTATAATCCTGGTTTCTTCGTTTATAATTAAATCAAAATTTAGCCTTTTAAAATAAATTCACTATTTATAACATACATACACAAAAAAGTTATAAATCATATACATAGCCGATTTTCCATTCGTAGTTTTATACGAAGATTTCTATAACTACACGTGTTATTGTTAGCAGTTGTGTCGACTGCACGGTGGAAATATTCCCACAATATGAAACTACATTTTGAAAGTTACAGTAACCCAAGATGGAGTAAGAGTTCCACAAATTGCAGAAATGTAAAAATTATATAACACCCGACAATATAATTCCGACAACACCTTTTTGTTGTGCACGGCTCGAAATTTCTTAAAGGAGCTAGGAACATATCACACACTGCCTCTCCGCACATTAGAGCAACTATATCTCAATCAATGCGCGTATTCAGCTTAAGTCGCCACTTCTTTATCTTCTGGATTTGATTGCCTTACCTTGCTCTTCGTCTGAAAGCCATGACAGAAACCGGACGGTTTGGTGGTACGCAACGCTTTGCAGCATAAACTACGGCGCATCTCGTAGGTTTCGGCCGCTTTTAGCCAAAATACGGACGGCACTACCGAGGCAGCGCGAGATAGATACCACGGTAGAAATGTCTATAACGGGCGTTCAAGGACCGTTTTAAAAAAACATCCATGATGTATTTTGGATACATGAACGTGCATTCTTCCTAAAGCCTCTCCTCCGTAATGTATGAAATGGTGAGATTTTTTTCCCATTGTGATCAGAGGGGAGAGGCAGACGCGGTGACGTCATACACCTAAGCCGTCATTTCTCTACTCGCGTTGTTTTCTTTGCGCACGTATTTAATAAGAAAAAACAAACAAAACGTTGTGGCATTAAAACATAAGTATATCAATTACGATTCTTTAAAAACCCGGTGCACGCATTTTGTGAAGAATTCTTCCAGGAATTCTATACTATTACCAAATTACTACAATGCCACGCAAATCCACAAGAAAAACCCTGAATCATGTGAGGGCTATAGTCCACAAAAGTCTTGGAATTAAAAACATAAACGAAGTCTTCTTCTGAAACTGCGTATTAAATTTAGGATCAGAATGAGCCAGAGCCTAACCTACTAGGCATGGGGCATGAGGCAGGGAACACCCAGAACAGGAAACCAGTCCTCACAGGACCAGAGACGGACAGAAATACAGGAAACCAGTCCTCACAGGACCAGGGACACACAGAAATACAGGAAACCAGTCCTCACAGGACCAGGGACGCACAGAAATACAGGAAACCAGTCCTCACAGGACCAGGGATGCACAGAAATACAGGAAACCAGTCCTCACAGGACCTGGGACGCACAGAAATACAGGAAACCAGTCCTCACAGGACCAAGGACGCACAGAAATACAGGAAACCAGTCCTCACAGGACCAGGGACGCACAGAAATACAGGCAGTATTTCACGCAGGACCAGGGATGCACAGAAATATAGGCAGTATTTCACGCAGGACCAGGGACACACAGAAATACAGGCAGTATTTCATGCAGGACCAGGGACGCACAGAAATACAGGCAGCATTTCATGCAGGACCAGGGACGCACAGAAATACAGGCAGCATTTCACGCAGGACCAGGGACGCACAGAAATACAGGCAGTATTTCACGCAGGACCAGGGACACATAGAAACAATTGTTGGGGCTAATTTTGTGGTCATCAATACACCTAACTCGCAAGTTTCTAACCAGGGGCGGAAACCAGAGTGCCCAGAGGAAACCCACACAAACACCAGGAGAACTTCGAAACACTTTTACACAGACTGTGATCAAAGGCAGATACAAAACCCAGGACAGTTTTGTTGACTGCACAGTGGAAAGCGTTTAATTAAGTCTTTAATTAAAATTGAGAAACACAAAAATAACTAATTTTAAACGTCTTCTAATTAATTTAATTAATGTGCTATGATACAATAGATTTAGAATTGTAATGGCACAGTTGTACCCAGCCAAACTTAAAATACCTACAGTAAGCTACAGTTTTTAAAGTGATGCTACATACTTTTTTACAGAAAGTTTGTCAAATTCCGCCCTTTGTGTGCTTTCAGTCCTCCAGGAGTTCCATGCAAGAGTAAAGCCTAAGCAGACCTGGGGGCTATATTTAGGCTTAAAGCCATTAATCGTTTAACAGTGGCTGGATACCAGCAGTTGGTCTCAGCAACCTCACTGGCGATCCTCCTTTAGCACTTAACATGTGCGCATGAAGCATCTGGCTCTGGTGGCAATTACAATGACATATAAAGAGGTTAGAAGGGATGTTAAAATATATTTTTAGAAAGACTTAACAAAACACAAGGTATTGATCTGATAGGTGGAGTGGAGGCAGAGGAGGACTGAGAATGGAAAATCCTGAAGAAGATGGTTGATTAGCAACACTATCACGTTATCACAGGGAAAGGACAAGAACAGAAGGGAGGATTTAAATAAGAATATAAGCAGGAGGTTTGGGTTTGATTGGGGTTATCGTCAGAGTGGTTGTGTATTATTTGAAATGGTTTGTGAGACCAAATCAAAACTTTGGGAGACTGGAAATCTCACTTTTCAAGGCCAGTTTATTAGGTACACCAATCTTGGAGTCCAGAACATCATGAATTCTTTGTGGCATAGATTCTAAAAGGTGTCCGAAGCATTCCATGTGCATGTTAGTTCTTGATAACGTAATGGCATGATGCAGTTGCTGCAGATTGGACAGAGGTAAATTCATGCTTTGAACAGCCCATTCCATCTCATCCAAAAGACCTTGGGCTGAGGTCTGGGGACTGCACAGGCTACTTAGTCAACTGAACTCACTATCATGTTCCTGGGACCATTCTGAGACAATATGGGCATGCCACATTATCCTGCTTGAACAGGACCTTTTATTTACATATCAGTTTAGCATACATTACTGTGCAGAAGTCTTAGGCACATGTAAAAAAAAAATAAAAAAAAAGTGAAGATGCTTTCAAAAATAAGTTTCAAAATATTAAACAAATACTATAAAGGGCAAACAGTAAAAGACTAAATAATAAAAATATTTGGTGTGACCACCCTTTGCCTTTAAAACTACATCAAAGGTACGATGTCATGCAGTTTTATAAAAATGTGGAGGTAGATTGTTCCAAGAATCTTGAAGAACTTTCTACAGTTCTTCTACATATTTTGGCTGTCTCGCTTGCTTCTGTCTGTCCGGGTAATCCAAGACAGCTTCGATGATGTTGAGACCAGGGCTCTGTAGAGGCCAAATCAACTGTTGGAGAATTCCTTGTTCTTCTTTTGGAAAATGAATGTTTGGACATCTAAAAATCTCTCTTCTACTGACACATTAATGCAGAAGAAAAAATCAAAACATCAAAGACCATATTTATGTAAAAAAGCTAGTCACCAGTCGCTAGATTTTTGCAGCATAATTGAACCTCCATTCTTCTGTACAGTATGTGAAATAATTTTTTCTAGTCTCACACCATGTTGCAAAAAAAATGCTAAAGTAAACAAGAAAATAGCGGGACACAATTGTTAAAGACAGAAATGGAGATTAACCAGGAAACTTAATTACCGTTGGGATCGATGTTAAATCAACAATAAACGTATCAAATTACGTTTAACAATTTACCACAATAAAAGTCAATCAAGTCCTACACTCGATGATTCATGTTCTTGAGACACGCTACAAACAACAATTTCACAGTATGCTGTGACATTAGAACACATCTAGATGGGGAATTCATAGTCACAGCAACATTGTCAATATGTTGGTGCGTTAAAGCACGTAAAAGTTTCTACTTTAGAGATAACATTTAAAAATGATTCACTGCATAAGTAATTTAATTTTTTTACAGAACAATACATGTTTTGCAACAGTTTGACCAATGGAAGCTTAGGGAAGCGACTCACCCCATATCCTTAGCTCGTCCTGACACCGCTAAACAAGATTATTTGCAGGGACTGGCTTTCCAGCACTCCCCCTGACGTATCCGAGGCTGTCAGGCTGAACTTGATAAATCCTCCTGTTATATAGTGCCAAACACCTTTCAGAATTACCAACTGTGCATCGAATGCTGGAGTCTTTGGGAAAATAAAAAGGGATTTTCTCTCTATGATTCTGTCCCCAGCCTCTTTGTCTGTTTATTAAGCACTTGTGTGGTGTCAGAGCAACCCCCCCTCGCTCGCCTACCATCTCAGTGTCATTCCTCTTCCTCACCTTCAGCTCTGATACCACACAGTGTTCCCCATCTTCTGCTTTGTATCATACAGAAAGGACAATCATGACCTTAGACACTTGGTACTTGATCTTTCAGTTGGGTATCGTTTTCTTGAATATTTATTTTTTACCATCCCAGCATATGTATACTCTATTTGGGAATCCCCAATTGTGCTAATGCAACTTGGCCAGTCAATACAAATCCCGCTACCACACAAAGGGAGCTTGAGGAAGTATAATTAGTCTCCTCTGATCCACTCAACATTAACACATTACAGGCTCTCAAGCCTGTCAGAGGGGTTTAGCACTGATTGAAGGATGGGCTCGTACCTCCTGATGGCACTGCTTGCTAGCATTTCTACGTTTTATTCTGCAGGCAGCAGCAGCCAGCTTTGTTTCTCCAGTTTCCTCTCTTCATTGGAATGTCTAGTTATGCATTCAGTTTTGTCTACTGACATGAACTCAAGCAAGGGTGGGATATTTTGAAAGCCCGCTTGCCAGGTCAGGTCGGTGGATAGTTGTTCTGATGTTCTGAAGTTATTAATAAATTAATGTTAAATTGAAGTTCATCCATGCAATCCCTCTAATGATCAACCTAGAGTGGTTCCCTGTTAGAGCTTGGATTCCTGCTGCATTCAGAATCTGAATCTTCCTCTTCCTTCAAGAGGAAAACTCTGAACTATGAACTACCCTCTACCAACTATGTGTGATTAATTGTACCGATGATTATAATAGCTGTGTTAGATATTTTTAAATTGTTAAACAGGTTATTTATTCTAACATATTTATTAATATATTTTGCTGTGCACCAAAAAAAAAAAAAAAAGATTTTGTTGTTTATTTTAGTTTTTCCTGATTTGTACATCGTCAGAGTTCTTGATTTGTAACATGGATTAGGAATAAGATCAGGGGTGAGGGTCAAAGGAGTAGGGTAGGGGACTTTAGGGTAAGGGTCTGGGGTTAGGGGTAAGAGGGTTTAGGGAAAGGGCTGGGAGTTAGGGTTAGGCTTAGGGGTTGGGGTCAGGATTGAGGTAAGGGTCTGGGGTTAGGGGTAAGAGGGTTTAGGGAAAGGGCTGGGAGTTAGGGTTAGTTTTAGGGGTTGGGGTCAGGATTGAGGTAAGGGTTAAGGTTTAGGGTTAGGGGTCGACTTATTGATTGAGTTAGGGTCAGGGTAAGGGTTTGGGGTTAGAGGGTTAGTTTTAGGGACAGGGTCATGGGAAAAAGGTAGACTTTTATTTTTCTCTGGCCCTCTGTGGCTCTGCTCACCTACGGTTTTCTCACCTGCTGTGACTGGAAAAGATGGTAGGGAAAGGTGTCCAGAGAGTTTAGGAGGAATACCCTCCAGCTTTGTGTGCACCATGGTATCCACTGCAAGTTTGCTGCCTGGTTTACCTGCTGTGAGTTTGTAAGCTACCTTGCCTTTCAGTTCAACTTTGGTCCATGGTTACTTGCTATCCCAGCATAGTAAAGAGAAGGCGTGGTTATGCAAATTAACTGGGTTGATTCCGAGTACGAAAATGAAAAATGTATTGTTCATTCGAACAAATTCCCATTTCTAAAATTAAAAAATGATTTCCCAATTCGTATCTAATAATCTTAGATATGAATAACGATTTATTCCCTTTTTTGTATTTATGATTCAAAGATATATACCAGGAATAATTCCCTATTATCCACAAATCTTAGATACAAATCAAGAAATTTACCCTTGTCATATCTAATAGTCTTAGAGAGATATGAATAAGGAATTATTCTCTTTTGGAATCTACAAATAATAGATATGAATTAGGAAATTTTCCCTTTTTGTATCAACAAATTTTAGATATAAATCAAGAAAAATTAACTTTTTTAGATATGAACATCAACTTTGTTTTATCTTCCATTCACAGATTTGACTGACCCCCCAGTGGTGGTAAATGTTCAACGCACTTCACTACATAAAGGGGGTAAAGGGGAACAAAATGGAAGTAAGACATGGACATGGCTCAGCAGATAGAGCAGCTGAAGCGAAGAAGAGAGGCTGGTTAAAGAGTAAAAAGAGAACGAGGGTAAGAAATTACCTGATGACCAGTGGTCTGGAAGAAGATGGTTCAGAGCTATTTTTTTATTTCCACAACAGGAAAACCCATTTTAAACCCCAAATTTCCACAGCTCCCCCATGGGGATGAATAATGTACATATCCATATATCTATCTGATAAACAGAGGAAAAAACTAGTCTGAAAACTGAAGGCACTGGAGCGTCGGGCACTTACCGTGAAAGAGTCCCCCATCCAGGACACTACTCAGTGATTTCCAATATTTAGTCTTGTGTAATTACTTTGTGTTTTTATTTAAATATCAGCAATAGAGGGAAGTCGTTTTGTTTTTAAGAAAGTTTAATTTGCAGCATTTAAAGAGAGTAAGCATGTTAAGATTTGACCTAAACTTGTTTTGATTGATAGTGTAATAAGTGAGCACACAAATAAAAAAAGTAAACATTTTTTTTTAAATGCCTGAAGACAACAACTTAAAACTTTTCATTGTTATAAAAATGTTATTTCATGTAAATTTAATGTAAATTAATGTAAATTTCATGTAAATTAATTAAAAAATGCATTACCTTTGTTTTATCTTCATTCACAGAGTTGACTCAGCCTGACAAAGAGGTACCTGGGTAATGAAGTAAAATGTTCAACGCATTTCACCATGTGAGGCAAGTGTTTGTGAGACAGTTAAATTTGTAGCATTATGGACAGAAAAAGCTAATGTTAAGATTTGACTAAAACTTGTTTGGATTTATGGTGTAATAAGTGAGCACACAAATCAAGAAATACAATTTTGTCTTAATTCTTAATTTTGTAGTACTGAAAGCAACAACTTTGTGTATTTTTAATGAAGATTTTTTATACAAAAAATGTTATTGTTAGTTCTAAGGCTCTGGCTTGTAATGCCTCTCCCAGCCACCAGGTTGCAACAGCTGATGTGGGCTCCATTGGGTTCCTGTGTTTTGCCTATTTAAGTTTGCCCATTACATTCAGTTGTGTTCAGTCTTGAGCCTAGTGGTTTATGTTTTGTTTCTTATGATATCTATTGTGGTGACGCTCGGCTTTGCCTTTTTGTAGTACTTTTTGACCGACATCTGCTGTAAAGAACTTTTGGCTCATTTATCCCAGTCTCCCTACATACATCTTCTGCTCATGGGTCCTTCTGCTTTCTGTCAGGTTGTGTAGCCTAGTAGTAAGCGTGCAGCCCTCTTACCCCAGAGACCTGGGTTTGATCCCAGCCTTAAGCAACCCGTTATAGTTAGTTGTTATTAAAATATGAATAATAATCATATAAAACTCTACACATTTTATACTTATAACAAGCGGAACATGCACTAAAACACTTCATAATTTTGACAGTCAGTGCCCTTCAAAACCTTCACCTAAAGTTAATTAATTTAAAATATCTTACTTTTGTTTTATCTTCCATTCACAGACTGAACTCACTCTAAAAGAAGTTAGCAGACCACTACTTTAGAGGCCTGGGAGACCCGCCAGAAACTATGACTCGTTCTTGGATGGCTTGCTGAACCAGGCCTTCCTATAACTGTTACCGCTATAATGTTACATTTACAGTTAATTTACAAGCCTGTCCCCTTAACCACTACACCACCAGTAGCCCCACTCACGCAGCCTATTGTTGTAATGACCCTGATTGGGTAGCGATATTCTGTTAAGGTTCATAGTTAAAAAGCAGGTTATGGTTTTTGTAATGTTAACTGTTATCAAGAATGTTTTTTATTGTAAGCTTCACTGTCAAAAATTTCTCAACAACCACACTGATGTATTGCCAGAGTAACACTAATAATACTGTGTGATTGAGATTCATGTTGTTAAGAATTAATATTATTAAGTTTCCCTGTCAATAAAAAGGTTTTTTTATGTAGACAAGTGTCCATGTATTTCTCTGTAAGTCCAACTGTGGACAATGAATACACATTATAGTTTCTCATAAACAAAGTAATCTACAAACACATTGATGTACTGCCAGAGTATCGCATATAATCCCATATGATTTCAGTGGCCTATGACAGTGCTATGAAGTATCCTGTGCTGTAAAGAAAACCACAAAAAGACAGGTGTGTAGCCTAAGTTCTTATAATGTTTAACTGGCATACAGAATTTTCCCTTTCTCTGCTAGTTAGTTTATTTAGTTACTCGAAACCCACGAGGGCTGGTAGAGCTAGCCTGGGACACTGAACACATGCATTTTGGGCGTCTTTGAAAAATAAAAAATTAATCAATTACCTATTCGTATCTAAAAAATGTAAACTATTTCCCTTTTTGTATCTACAAAAAGTCCCCAAAAAAACATTTCGGTACTGCAATGAAAAGGAATATTTTTCAAAAAGAGATATAGACTTCTAGTTTTCACCGATGGGTACATTAAAAAAAATTCAGAGGGCTTGGCGCTGCAGTCGTTGTATTTTACAAACATTCCCCCTGATTTCATACTGCCATGTTCCTGTCTGACATCTAGAAATTTTAGATACGAAAAGGGAAGTAGATGTGAATAAGGAAATGCATTTCCAGACTCAATGCAAGTAAGACCCTAACTTAATCTAATTCGCTAATAGGGAGGAGCTTGGGTTATGGCTAGGGTTAGGGTTAGGTTTAGAGCTAGAGTTAGGGTTAGAGTTGAGTAAGTGTTAGGCTAAGGGTTAGGGTTAAGGTTTGGGTTAGGGTAAGGGTTGCCGCTGGAGCTGGGTTTAGGGTTAGGGTTCGGGTTTGGTTTAGGGTTGCAGCTGGAGCTTGGGTTAGGGTAAGGGTTGAAGCTGTCTCTTGGGTTGGGGTTAGGTTTCGGGTTAGGGTTGCAGTTGGAACTTGATTTAGGGTAGGGTTAGGGTTGCAGCTGGAGTGTGGGTTAGGGGAAGGGTTAGGTTTAGGGTACAGGTTGCAGCTGGAGCTTGGGTTAGGTTTAGGGTTGCAGCTGGAGCTCAGGTGAGGGTTAGGGAAGAAATATCATTTTCCCAAGTTGATCCCAGTGTTTGTGGACCACTCAGGAAAATAAAGTTTGAACTCGCCATTCAGTCTGTTGAAACTCCGATTGAGACTGATTACCTATGTGGGGCAGTTTTGGGTGTTTGGGCCCCCTGGGAATCCTGGGCTTAGTTTGGAGATCCATTCCTTCTCTTTTTTCCTTCTGTCCTCTGGCGTCCAGTTTTGGTTTGCTTTTTAATGTGTGTTTGGGTGAATGAGGGCCCTTTGTAAGTAGTTGTACCTATAAATTCTATTTTTATTTGTAGTGTGGTTAACTGGGATGGATCGATGATGTGAGTTCAGTATATGTTTGAAACTGTGGAAATCTTCTAAGCTATGTGTCCCCATATGAATGACAGGATGACTCTCTGTACCTTGGTGTTTGTGTTCATCTTCGCTAGCAGTGCTGCTGCGTGATGAAAGTTTGCTCTAATCTGTAGGTCTTCTCTCTTGAATCCTTGGATTCTCGAGAGGTTTGAGCCACCAATTATTATATTGGATTTAGTGGTTCTGATTTCCCATTCCAGTATATTTCTGTCCACATTTGCATGTCTCCGCTTTGAAGATTCTCTCCAAATCTGGCTGGTGTCTCAGCTAGGGTTACCTTAACCCTACCCTAACAGGAATGGGGGACGGTTAGGGTTAGGGTTAGGGATGGGGGTGAGGGTAGATCTAGGGTTAGGAGAAGGGGTAGTAGAGGATTCAGGATACAAACCCCGGTTAGGGTTAGGGATGAAGCTAGGGTTAGGGTTTGGGTTAGTGTTAGTGGAAGGCCCTGGGTGGCGTCGAGGGAAAAGGTCTGAGACGAATCACAGCCATCTGAACTTTTTCAATTCTTCTGTTGTTTTCCATCCGGTTGGGGTGCTATGTTCTGGGTTCTGTGTTTGGGATAGTGGAATGATGTTGTCCTCCAGCAGTACTGCTCTATTGTTGAGGACTGGTCCTTGTGGACCTTGGCTTTCTTGTGGAAGTGTTTCCATTTCCCGGTTTTGCCGTTTGTCAGGGCAGTTTTGTCTGGTGTTCTGGTGACTCTTCTTTCTTTGTGGCAGGAGGACATTTTGTGGGTGGCCCTCCTCTTGTGTGGCCAATCTAAGAGATGGATGTATTCAAGTTTCTTTGTGACAGTTTTGAGGATGTCCAGGTAGTGTTCTTCTAGAATCTGCATACATGTGTGCAGCCAGTTCAGGGCATTCCCCGCCAGCTTCACCAGAGTGTCATCTGTTGGGGAGGCTGGTCTCACAAGTCCGGCAATTTCCTTCCGTTTCCTGTTTAATGTAGCTGGTTTTCCCCGGAATCCTGACGCTGCAGTGTTCTGCAGGTGGTGTGTCGTCTGGATGATCCAGAAGACGATTCTGGTAGCCTCTGTGAAGGCTGCCATGGTATGCCAGTCTGTGCGAGTGTCGCAGTTGTGTGTATAATTACCTAGACCTATACCTTGTAATTCGTTGACACCGTTAGGTTTCCACTACAAGGTTGCCAAGTCTCTGCAGAGCGACACCAGAAGTCCTTATGATTCCGGCTCTGTTTTCAGTTTCCAGAAAATTTGCTCTTTTGGATATTGCAGCGGGAAAGTCTGTCCTGTGTTCTAGGAAAGTGCCTCTGTTGTCCTCTGCTGACTTCCAGAGCATAAATTCCACACATTTCGCCTTATTTTAGCCTTCTTCAGGTGTCAGTGAGTCGCAAATTTAAAAGTCACAAAGATGAATAAAGTAACATTTTAAATTAACAGACGTTCTTAAAGAATCGATAAGGGAAAAAGCTGTTGTATTTGTCGTGGCGCAGCATGCTTAATAGCTCGCCATTTAGAATTGCCACGTATCTGGCCACTGTGCGGTATTCGTTAAAACAAAACAAAAGTAAGTTACCCTTTTCTCCGGAAGTGACGACATTGCCGAAAAACTATTGCCTTTACTGCACGAACGTAAGTGGGAGAGAAACTCAGGAAAATACTAATGTTTAAGTTTACAACCAGGGACTTATAATAATTAGCAATTTTGCATGTTCGGTGACGTACTAAATTTTCTCGTCTAAAGTAAATTTCCAGATAGTTAGCAAGTATGCGCAATAGCGAAATTCGCCCGTGTGAGGCCTACTTTGTTTATGGGCTATTTTAAACGCGAGAAAATAGCACTGTTACATTGTTTTTGTGTTTACCTAGAGACAATCCTCACTTGTGTGATAAGCTGTATTAACAAGCATGCAATATTTTAAGATATTCATATTGTTCGTTTCCTCACCGTTATAGATAGTTATAAATGCGGCATTACAGAAAGCTAGTCAGCAAGCTTGCTATGTTATTCCGGGAAGCCATTCTGCTTTTTACCAACGTGCTGTTTGTTTAAGTTGTGTTTAGAAAGCCACGAATCTATGGAAACAATTAAGATACTGTTCTCGTTCGCTGTAATATATACGACCCGATGGACGACTCGCACAGTGGTCGCTTATATTATGAAAACTTCCATCGGCTAGGCAGTTTGTGCCGTAATCCATCATTTACGATTGTAGTTTATTGTGAACCTTTCTTCTTTGACCTCTAAGGTTAAAATACTTTTACCGTCTTTCAAGTGGTGTACATTCAGCTTTATTGAGGGGTATCACTCGCCGTACTTCATTTCCCAATCTTAGGAACTAGAACACACTAAACTGCTTTAAACGCAACTTTGAATATGGTGATCTTGTCGGATTCTTCTTTCGTTGTTTGGGAAATAAATAAATAAACATCGACTTGGTAGTGTTTTTGCTTAACAGTTGTCATTGTATATAAACCGTGCTTTTATCCAGGCTAACACAGTTGTGTGCTTAGCGCTTGTCTCGTTCTGGACATTATGTTCAATACAACCGGCTTTTCCTCAACTTTTCTATGAGATAAACACCAGTGTTTGAGTCTTTATACATGCAGGCGTTACCACCTTTCGTTGTCTTTTTGCATTAGTACCTTTCGGGCCAATCTTACAGTTGTCTTCCGTATTAGAACTGAAATTTGTCTATCATTCACCCAATGTTGCCTTATGAATGTTTAAATCAGTCTGCTTTGCCGATTTATACTTGAATAAAACAGATTTTCCTTTTGGCCTTTTCATGAACAGCTCTTTTGTAATCATGTGGAGCATATGTTGGTCTAAATACTGAATTGTGTTTCTGCAGAGAAATTTAATGCCAACACAGAAGAGGATTTGCCCTTTCAGTAAGACTTCTTCTTTCAGTCTTAGAGTTGACTTTCCCCATTGACTTTCCCAGCCCTCTGGTTGGAGACTTTTTAGTCTGCAGTCTATTTCCTTCTTGGGACATTTACCCTGAATCACCGCAGGCCTTTGTGAGGCAATGTCCCAGAAGATCCCCTCTGACGGTGGTGAGAAGAGCTTTGCTGTGGGTCGGGGGCTCCTGGCTGCTGCCGAGACCCTAAACTTTAGCATGAACGAGCAGCGCTCTGAAAACTTGTACAGCGCATCTTCCCGGCCCTCTTCCGGCATGTCGTCGTCGCTTGGCAGTGGGGAGGTTAAGGACCGCAACTTGCAGCTGAACCGCCATGGCGGTGGTCACATTAATAGCACCATGAAGCTCTTTGCCAGCCTGGGGCTTTCGCCTGCCGACCTGGACATGCTGTCGCAAGTCCCAGAGGACAGTATTAGCATGGAGACCTTGCCGCATCTTATCATGCAGCTGAAGAACCGGAAGGCAGATGCCGGTCGTCGAATGGGGGGCAACCCCCGGGATCGGTCCCCTCTTTCCGCAGTGCACTCTTACAGAGCCGCTCGGGATGATTGGGGAGACATGCGGGCAGGTCGCATGAGTGGTACCGGTGGACAAGCCTCGAACCGTGGCCAGCAAGTTGACTACGACTACAACTCCATGCAGGAGGGCCCATCTAGAGGGTATGAACGAACAGACTATGGCGAGAGCAGTGGTGGCGCTGGCAGCCGTGACCGCCAGTTTTCAAATCTTTCCCGTGACCGCTATGGTGGCCTCGGGATGGGTGCCTCTTCAGTGTCCGACAATGTCTTTATGGCAAGAAGGACAGGCTCACCCTCCCAGGGCAAAGTGCAGGACTTCTTGGGAGTCATGCCCCAAATGTTCCCACACGTATGTTCACTTTGTGATTTCGATGTTCATTCCACCATGGTGAGTACTTCGTTCGACGTAAACGCATCCCACCCTCCAGGGCAAAAAAGCCTTACTCGCATGCCCAGCTCCAGGACCACTTTTGATGATGTGTGTCCATATGCTCTAGCAGTTGTGTGTGACATTTAGGAGGCTACTTCTCTCCACAATGTTGAAATAATGCTGGCCTAGCAGTGGCCTTATTATCTGTATTAGACATCCCCCCCTTCTATATTCAGCTTGTTAAATTATTTTGGGAGAAGTGGAGGCCGTGAAGAAGTATTCCACAAATAGCTCCTCAGCATTTTTAGTCTGTGCTAGATACCATTTTTTTTTAACTGAACAATGTATCTATTATGATTTTTAACTGCTGTGAAAAATATCAGGTTTCTATTTTTAAAAGTAGGTTATGCACTCAGACAGTTGTCCTTCTAATTTCAGGAGTGGACACAGCACGTTAATGGTTTGCGCCATGCCGAAAATCGTAGGGTCCTCCTTCAAATGTAAGTTTCATTACATTTTCATTTTGATTTGTTTGTCGAAAAAGGAAACACTTTCAAAAAGTGACATTAAAAATTGTCGGAAGGTTTTGACTTTCGCTAGGTTTTCTCATATTTTTGTACCAAAATCATATTTTGATCTTTGAGCCATACATGTTTGAATGTGAGAAATTAAAGTCTCTATTTGAAATGCAAAAAAAAAAACACCGTGGTTATTTTCAGTCTTCCCATTAATCTGCTATGTGCTGTACAACTTTTCTTGGTTCTTTCAGGTATCCAGATTGGGATCCACACCAAGCTCCAAACAGAGTGTGAGTGCATGATTACTGCTTATAATTGTTTTGATTCTGCCTTTCTGCAACCTTTCTGGAATTCCCTTCTGCCATGCCAATGAGTAATGGGAACAGGATTCATCAATACTTGCAGAATTATCAGTCTCAGTATATACACTTAATTGAAACAATATGTATTACATAAAAATCTATAGAAATGTATGGTGCGTGGTAACCATAAAAAGTCTAAATCACTTTTTGCTGACTCAAGTCAACACCACCATTAGTTTGCTGGCTCTGCCTGGCATAACCCAAAAAGTAGGAAACCAAGCGAAACTATGTCAGATCTCTGCAGTTCTTTTTGCCCTATGGATGCCCTAAGATATTAAGTTCTATCATTTTTATGTGTCAAACAAATCCTACTCATCTCATACATTGGTTTGAAATCTTGTCTCACACATTCACTTCTTTTTAAAACTTTAAACCTTAAATTTTAGATGGCTTATGGTTGACCTTAATCTGATTACATTGATCTTAATGCTAATTTTCATCCATGTACCATCATAAGAGGTATTCCTAAACTACAACGTATGACTAAATCAATTGATAACATGTATTCTGGAAAAATAAGTGATCGAATCAATACAATAGTCTTTGAGTTTTCTGAAAGTTATTGCCTCTGCTTTTGTATTTGTGTATATAAATAGCTGGTTTGTTTTTGCAACAGTTTTTATGATAATTGATTAGTTATATGCTCTACCATGTTGTGAAAACCATTGACACCATTGCACTTGCGGTGACTTACTAAAAGACAATCTTTCCTAAAATATTCTGTGTCACACAGTTCAGGGTCACTCTTGCGGGAGACAACCAACCGCTCCGATGGAATCCTGGGTCCTGTCCCGCTGGTCCCAGGATTGCAGAGAGGAGGGATGAACTCTAACTGGGGTAACTGGGGTTCTTTGACACAATTTGTCTGTCAATTATTTTGGGTCCTCTGCTTTACCTGTTTCTTGTATTGCTGATTGTTAGGATATTTATCCATGTTTGTTTTTGTTTAAAGGTGCTGGAATGTCAAACCAAGTGCATCCCATTTCAGTGACGCCAAAGGTTATTAATTTTCTGTGTTCTAGTATCCAAATGATTTGTTGTTTCACCCAAACCTATTAATGCGAACAAATTGTAAAGAATGCATTCTAAAGGAAAGTGCTCATCTTCAAAAAAAAAAGGATTGCATGCTATTATTTCATTCCATTTGAGAACTTAAAGCAGATGTGGCATCTGTTTCTGAATTTAATTGACCTGTTCTGTTAGATAAGAAGCAGGGTGGTTGTGGCGAAATATGAAAGGAAGCCCCTCACACTGAACAGCTTACTGGTGCTGGCTCAACCATTTGGAACTGTCTGTCAACATCTTGTGCTTAAAAATAAGGTAAAGGAAGTGTTTAATATTTCTGTTTCATTAATATAACTATAGTCTTTTCCTTTGGTCTGAAATGGTATTGATTGTGGATGTACGTTCCCTATTTCACAAGGATAGGAATTATGAGTATTTGTGTTTATTCAAATAATATAAACTCTTAGTATGTTGGTTGTTTCACCATACTTTTCACCATACATTTACTAACTTATTGCGATTTCATTAACGGTATATTATTAGCATATGTTAAAGTGTATGACCAGAACACTTTATGAACACACTTTGCAGTGTGTTTTAATGGAAGTGACCTTTGGCTTTCCATGTGATATCTCAAGAACCATTTTACAGATTTTGTGAAATTCGATTTAACTCCTGAAGTTTGTCCATATATCTACCTCCTGAGTACTTTTGACCCTAGCATTATTTCTGACAGTTGCTTACTTCTGATGTTAAGGCTCTTTGGAGCGTTTGTACTCATGAGCTCCATTCCTGGTAGGATCCTTGATCAGGCTCGCGCGACAGCTGCTGCCGTTAACAGTGTACTCTGCTTTGTCCATAGGCTTTCCTAGAACTGCAGACTCATGAGGAGGCAGTCGCCATGGTCAGCTTCTACCAGCGCAAGCCAGCTGTCATGCACGGAAAAGAAATCATCCTTTACCTGTCCCGGGAACTTGTAACAATTGAGGTAAGAAATTACGTGGGTTTTTGACATGTCCAGTTTTGTAATATAAACGTCAATTAAGCGATAACGCCTGCTTTTCTGCTTTTAACAGAAAGGCAACAGGACTGAGCCTGACACCAGAGATGTGAAGGGCAGAGCGAGTCAGGTGGTGTTTTTCTCCAACTTGCCGAGGGAGAGAGAGAACAAGTCGGAACTGCTGACCCTAGCTCGTCGTTTCGGCACGGTGGAGAAATACTTGTTCTTAAACGAACAGGTACAAACCTTGAAATGTAACTATTTTGTCTGAAAACAAACTTGGTGCTTCCTTGCCAAGTTCAGACATTTCTCAACCACAGTATGATGTCATGTGTTTCCCAATTACACATCCTAGCTTCTTGGGCTTAGTGTTTTAAGGTCCATTTTGATGCATTGTTTAATGGTTGTGTACTAGCAAATTAATTTTAATAGGGTTCTCTATAGATTTACATGAAATGCACCATTACTGCAGTCTTTTTGGTATTTCTTAAAGGCATTTGTGCAACTGGGGACACCTGAGGATGCTGAAATGATGGTGAAGTACTATACTCTACACCCGTTGACCATCAAAGGCAGGAATATCCGACTAAATATCTGCACAAAGTACAAGACCTTAACGTAAGCAACACAGGGTTAAATCGGATTGGGAAACGCAAGGTCATGCAAATTATATGGGCTGCATGATGGTTAACACACAATTTAGTATTACTGTAACTAATTCAGGTGTTTAATGTAAACTTTCATAATGCTGAAATGTGTATATGCAAATTAAGCACTGCCTGATGTTCAATACCACTGATAGCCACTCATACATTTGGTGGACTTAGTCGTGTTCATATTGGGTTACTCTTGTTTATTTTTGTATAGCATCATTTAAAAATTACTATTGAGCCCTGTATGTAGTGCCGTATGCTAAACACTGTCTCGTTTGGAGTAATTCTGCACCCTTATACCCTTTTAGTTGCACAAATCATTTAGAAAAAGAAAAAAAAAATCAACAACTTTATAGCCCAAGGATATTTACACTTTGTTGCATTGCAGATTGAATACCTCCTGGAATGCTCCGGGAAGGCAGGATATGATGAGAAGGGGCAGTGCTTCCGAGAGCAGAGCGTCATTTAAGGGACAAAAATCAGCTTCTGATAGGTTCAAAGGCAAGGAGCAGAAGGCCAGGAAAGAAGAGGAGCTGAAGGCCCAGGACTACGCCACACATGGAGAAGGCTCGGGCGACGAGGTTGTTGGGGTGATGGAGGGCGAGGAAGCTGAAGAAGCGGACACGGAGAAAGGTAGCGATGAGCAGGAGGCACTGCTGGAGGCTGGCGTGGCTGAAGGCGCGGAGGAGCCGTCCGAGTGCGAGTCCACGGCTCCTCAGGGCCAGGAAGAGGAGTCGGCTGCTGAGGCTGCTTCTGAGCCTGTGGAGCTTCCCCCAGCCACAGGACACGCGTGCGACACTGCTTCTGAAACCGGGCCTGAAGATGCCGCCGACAGGCTGCCTGAAAATGGAGAGCCACCTTCAGACGAGGAAAGGCAGGCGGAGAGCCAGCATGCACAAGCCGCTTCCCCGTGTGCCGAAGCAGAGGTCATGGGCCACTTGCCATTGCCTGAAACCGCTGACAGCTTGGATATGCCTGATGAAGAGCTTGCCGGCCAACAGGCAAGTAATAATAAACGGTCATTATTTATTTTTTGGGCTGATGCCTGGTGGTCATTACTTGCTCATCATTTCTATTCTTATGTCCTAGTCTTTTTGTTACAATCGCTTAAACTGGCTAGAAATAAGTAACGCCTCTTTAATAACGGTGACACCCCTAAGAATGCAGATCTGTCTCTTATAGGATATACCCATGGAGCAGGATTTCCCTGAGAACATGGATGATTTTGTGACTTTAGACGAGGTGGCTGAGGAAGAAGATAGTGACAGGCTGGACCCACAGTCCAAATCAGGAGACCTGATGTCGGGTACATATCTTTTGGAAGAATAATGTTCCATCCCTCCTGTAGAGTTTCAGTGACTCGTAGAATCTGTGCCAAGGTGCATTGAAGCTGTTCTGGCTGCTCGTGGTGGCCCAACACCTTACTGAGACACTTCATGTTGGTTTTTCCGTTAATTTGTCATCCGTCTGTACAATCACATCATGCATGTTCTAAAATACTTTTTTTTTTTTGTAGGAAGCACAAATCAAAGAGGGGTATGTAAGCATTTTAATTATTCTTAGATGGATTGTACAGTTTTGTTTTTTTTTAGATCTAATTTAGTCGCAACATATATTTGCAAAATTAGGATGACTTAAAGCCACTGTCCCGGAAAGAAAGATGCTTAAGAAAACTTCTATATTGGTAGGGATTGAGGGTTGTCAACGTTGTGGGATTTAAACGAGGGTACAACTTTCTCGAAGAAATCCTTACACTTGCAAAGCCTTTTGGGAAAGTGGTTCGACATCTGGTACTTGATGTAAGACCTGAGGTAAGCCTTATTAATTTGTGTTTTTGAATGATGAAACGTACCCATTATAGTCAAAGTAACGTAATCTGAATTCTGTAGTCCCTGCGCTACCGTAGTACTTTCAGCACTACACAGTAAATAAGATTTTATCCCTATATCATTGAAGGCTTTTCTAACGGCTTCTCTACCCCAAGATTTAATGCTCCCTTTTACCTATTAATTTTTGACATTGTCAAATGATCATGCATATTCTATTCTCAGGCATTTTTGGAATTGTCAACAGAAGAGGGGGCTAGGGCAATGGTGGACTTCTACAGTGCCAATGTTACGCCAAGAGTATGTGGAAAGGCTGTGAAAATATATCATTCGCAAACCTATGCAACAATCCAGGTATCACTGTCCTCAAGACACTAGTGGGTGGCAATAACTTCTTTGACTGTGTTTACGATGAATGTGTTTAAAAGTATTTTAATTAGCTATAAATGTTTTGATGTTGCAGAGTGGTCGGGTCATCTATGTGGGCCAGATTCCATTTTTGAAATCTTCTGACGCTTCACTGCTGAAAATTGCTGAGCCATTTGGGAAAGTGAGACGTTATTTCCTCAACCAGTCTCGCAATGAGGTAATCTCCCTTTATCCATTTTCTCCCCTCGGATGTGGTGAGTCCAGACAGTATTTAAATCTAGTCAATCTGTTTTCCTTCAGTGTTTCATTGAAATGGAAAGGGGTGAAGATGCTGAGAGAATGGCAAATGCCTACAAGGAGAATCCACCAAAATTTCAAGGAAAACGATTGACTGTATATGTAAGCCGGAAGTACAAACAACTTAAGCATGGGTGAGTGCCCAAAATCCTAACCCAAATGTTTTTCTGCGCGTTGCATCTAAGATTATTGCATGCGAAAATGGCTTGATATTCATAGTGTTTCTGTTTGAGGGGAAAATGTACAAAAGTTGCGGTGATGATTTCTACTGAAGATTGTTCGTCTTTACTTTTCTCAGGCACAGACCACCCCCTCTGGAGCCTGAAGAGGAGAAGCCCTGTAAGAGAGAACGCATAGAGGGGGAGGAGGATGCTCGAGGCAGCACATCTCTCAAAGCCATGAAAGAGGAGGAGCCCCCATCCAAGAGGGTCTGTGTCCGAGAGGAGAACGCCGTGCTCGAGGATCCTGGGAGCGTTGAGCCTCAGAAACTGCAGGAACGGCAACCGCAACCAGAGGAGGAGAGCAGCAGCTCTGAGGCTCCTAGTGACCAGAAGGAGGTGGAAGTGAAGACGGAGGACTCCAACCTAAATATGCCCTCTGATAGCTTGAGTATCCAGAAAGACAGTGAAGAGGTGAGCGGAGTTCACAAATTGACCGCAAGGGAATAACAAGGTGTGGTCAATTGTAATGAATGTCTCGGGCAATTTAGTGTCATAGTTTAGTTTTTTTATTGAAAAACATCTTAACGTTAAAGTATACTCACACATTCACTCCACCTATTTTCTCTCCCATTGACTGACTAAGAGAGGTTTTAGAATATAAAGCATCAACTATTTGCTCAAGACTCAATGTTTCTAAAGCTGACGGATAGGGATGTGCTTTTTACTACATTTTAACAACCCTTTGAACTTTGAATGTAGTGTCGTAGTTTAAAGGGGAAAATGCACACCATTTTACTGCTCCGGAATTATGATCCAGCCATGCACCTTACCGCTTGTAGGATGAATATCCGTATAGGCTACAGACCAAATTCAGATCACTAAACCAAGAGGTGTTGTTTTTTCAGGAATGTAAAGATGAAGGTGAGGTTGCCCCTTCCAATGGAGTGAGTGACAAGAGCAGTGAGAAGGAGGAGCCCCCCAGCACCAGACCACCGACTGAGCAGAAACCAATGGCCACCCCTGTCACCCTGGGGCTGTACCAGCCAAACACCCCCGTGGGTAAGACTTCTTTGTTTCTTATTCAGCTAAACATTTTTTGGGGAAGATTGTTTTGTAAAAGTTACGTAATTAGCCGTGCAAGACAAATGCAACCACAAAGTCTACAATTTTGGTTATATCTTCACACAGTATTTTGTAAATGTATAAACCGACCTGCATTAATATTTTTATGTCAACATGAAAATACTTTTCTTGATGACAAATGTCTGTGTCTATGTCTGTGTATTATCTGGATATTTAAATTAAACAGGTTTCTGCAATATGCATGATCTAATTATTGTTCTTTTAAATGACAGGAGTGGAATATGTGAAAATGGGGTATTATTGTCGAGTTTGCTTCCTGTTCTACTCTAATGAAGAGACTGCAAAAAAGGTTCATTGCAGCAGTCTGTCTCACTATCAGAAACTGAAGGTATGCTTGATTTACCTGCTTTACCTGCTTTAAGTAAATTAAACACAGAATGGATCATAAATTCACACAGCCATGTCAACACTTTATGTAAAAGTGGTCCTTTAGGGTTGGGATTCTAAGAATACTTTTAATATCAGTTGTGTCCAATTATTTTTATAAGTGGTTGTATTTATTTTTTAATGTATTTTTTATTAGTAGAGGTAAGCATCCTTAGCGGGATGGCCATATTAGGAATGACTGTCTTTAGGGCTCTAAGAATTCTGCTTTCTCTAATCACTAACTTGAATGTTTTCTGCTATTCTTTTTTCCAGAAACACCTTGAAAAAGACAAGACACCCAAAGCTCAATGAGGGACAAAAAATTGTTTGAAACCAGTTAAAAACAAGTGTTAGTGCATGCGCTGTGACTGTTTTCAGTTTGATATTCCAGAGAATTATCCGTGTTTTAGCTTTTCCAGAGGTGCTAAAATTCGAGAATAGATGGAGCTATGGATAGGGTTTTAACATTTGGATTTTTGAAAATGACTTTGAAGGGGGGAAATGAGAAGATGGGGTAAAAGCATTGCTTCCATTTCCCTGTACTGTGCAACTATTTCTGTGTTTTTATTTTCTTTTTTGCTAATTTGATTGGCTTATAAGCAACTTGTTTAGTATGTTTAAGTACTTACAGGAATATTTTGTTAATCAATGTTTGGGTGTCAGCCTAGAGTTCAGATATGTTTTTGAAAACAAAAAAGTGCCATTAAATATCAATGTGTACTTCAAATAATCTAATGTGATGGATATTTTTTTTAATATAAATGAAATGTTAAATGCGTTGTTATGACCAAATAATTCTTAATATTGACATGGAAAATGGGATGTGAAACAATTCACTAGTATGCTTTAAATGAAAGTTTGTGCACTGTAGCAGCACGAAGCCGTTTTCATTCCTGTTGGCTTTAAAAATATCTATACCGCGGTCGTCTTCATAAACGAAGACAAATTATATATCTGGTAAAAAATAATAATAATAATTAACTTAACATTTATTACAACGTTTTATCTCACTAATGTCATATTTAGCGACATAGCATTAGCCTTATTCCTTGCCCACATACGAACGTTGTCAAAGATTATTGCATTCTCTAGCATGGCTTCCCAGTTTAGGTCGCGCTAAATTTAGATGTTATTACCTGTGTTACATGCAGTCGTTTGGTTATCACTAACTTTCTCGCCTGTGTGGCTCTGGACTGTTAACTACCTGTTTAGCAGCATAACTGAGGAAAGATTACTCTACAAGCCTGGAAGGGTTAAGGTAAATTACCGATTAAGTTTTCAGAAACGCGTCAGTGTTAGAGAGGTAGCGCTTTGTCATAACGCCGCCTTTTCGATCAAGTTTGTTTCTATAGATATTCATCGCAACAAAAGAACGTAGCGGGGTCAAATTATTATACGAAACAGTTGTATTGATAGATCGTGAAAATGGTAACCTGAATGTATTTGCAACAGAACATAAGTGTTACTAGACCACTCGGTTTTTATGTTTCAAAAATTGGGACCAATGGCTCCTGAATTGACACTAGAGTTGCTAAAATATAGTCAATTTTCCGTATTATGGTGTTCTAAAATGCAATTGAGTTAATGGTAAATTAACTTTAATATCAACACTGAGCTATAACTGGACACGTCTGTTTGTTCTGGATAAATTAATTTCCCGAAATCGGGGAAATTTCACTTCAAAATATATACTAACTACCACAGTTTTCCAAATGGTACTGCTGAAGTATTTCAGTTTGACTAGGGAATAACTGACTGGCGCTTGGTTTGCTCTCAGTTTTAAAATAGCATGCACTTTGATGACGTCCAATACAACTGGGTCAACCACAGACGTACGCAACTCTGGTTCGCGGCCTCAATCCGTTTTTCTATAGCTATTGCTTTGTCTGTTTTGGGCTGAAATCGGATGTTGGTTGTAAGTAGGTTACGGTAAGAGTTATTTTTTTTCCTTCAAATTTATTTTTCGTTATGTGCTAATTTCTCGTTATTTGTGGCATTGTGTTCAATATTTTGTGAATATAGTGCTTCAGTCACCGCAATAGCCATTTTTGCTAAATAGTTTATATGCCTCCGATTGCGTGTTTGAAAAGAGACACGTCTTTTTTTTAAACTAACAAACAAAATATCTCCGAAAAATAAATTCACTTAGCCTGAAAATTACGAGTGCTATTAAACATACGAGGACGTAATGTGTGTGTAGGCTATGATGCAAAGCTACGTAGCTAGCTGACTATTCAAACTCGCTGTTATTGCCAAAATGCTGATGTATGTGACAGTCAGAGAGCACAGACCATGGCTCCTGAATTAACACTCGTGACGTAAGGGAGACATATATTCCCCCCCATAATTCCTAATCTACATTGTAACCCTGCAACGAAAAACTATAGACGTTTGTTCACGAATTTAAGGTGAGTATTTCAAAGTAAACGGGAATCAATTCAAAGTGTTTATTGGCAATATTAAGACGATATTTTGTATATGAGAAATATAAGGAAGCATCCTGGTAGCGGATTTTTGCATAGATCAATGAACAGCATGCCAGACTCGCTGGATACGTTGATATACTGGAACTCCTCATTAATATATTTTGAGTATAGATCGAGTCTGCATAATTGATATTTAGGTTATCCTGGTGATAGTAAAAAATTCAATAAATTCTATGATAATTTTCCCTGAAAAGGAATAGTCAGTTGGGAAAGTAACATTTTTAGTTTTTGAATGTTGATCTCAGGATGGACAACTCCTTCTCAAGCTCTTCATCACTTCATTGGTAACATTATTACTTTATCTACAGAGAAACGGTACGTTCCCCTCCAGCATGTCTCACAATTACCCATATAGAGGGTCTCCAGAAGATTTTAGGTCAAAGCCAGGCACCTATGCTACTTCTGACCGTCTGCACGGGGAGCAGCGTGATTCCTGTAGATCTGTTGAGCCATCACCTCGCACAGTGCTTGCTTTCACCACTTCAAAGAGCGCCTTGGAGACTTATTCCTCTCAGAGGTCTTCGGTCGCTGAAAATGCTTTGAGCCTTCTTGCCAGCTGTGGGCTTGACCCTGAGGATCTGTCATTGCTAGCAGGTATGCCTGAAAACCTAATCACCATAGAAACACTCCCTCGTTTGCTAATGGAGATCAAGGAGAAGAAAGCAAGAGAAAGCCACATGCCAAGCCACCATCGGACCGCATCTCATTTGTCTGCCCCACCCGTATCAAACGCGTGGAGGGATGGGGCCCGCGTTCCTTCTGGGGAGCGTCGGTATAACTCTCCCCAGCGCTCTTCATACCAACTCCACCACGAGTGGACTGCGAGCAGACCAGAACATTGCAGTGAGGCTGAGCAGGCTGGCTCTGTCCGCCGCGTTTGCCCCGGCACTAGACGTGGCTACGTCTTGGACTACAACTTCGGTCAGCTGACCGCGGAGAAGCCAAGAAGTGATGACCGGCCTGTTCAGAGTGCAAGAGCAGTAGGCAGCTGGGAGCCTTCCGCCAATTACCAGGGTTTAGACAGGAGCCGAGGTCCGCCAGCGCCCTATCCGAGGAGGGATGAAGTCCTCTCTAAGACGCCTTCTAAAAACGAAGCTTCTGATTTCCATGGAGTGATGCCCCAAGCATTTCCTTATGCGTGCTCTCTCTGCGATATTACCGTGCTCTCTGAGAGGGTAAGTAAGAGCATTCCATTCTCTGTTATTCGACTTCAGACGCGCCTATTCTCCTTTGGTCATACTTTACCATTCAATATGACCTTTTCCCTCCCCGATGTACATTTGATCCGGTATCAACTGCGTTTTTCACTGCGGACCTATCAAAGGAAAGATGGTTTATTCTTTTCATTGTGTAACGAAATGGGGTTTTGTTGAGAGTAACAAAGTATGACATAAAGCTCCTTGGTATTTTAAGTGCCAATTTTCTTGATATATTTTCATATTGAAGATCTTGATGTCATCCAGCTGTCAACATTTAAAGAGACAATGTTATTTGTTTTTCCTGTAGGACTGGACTTTGCACATAAATGGATCGCAACACGCAGACAGCCAGCTCACAGTACTACAGATGTAAGCATAATTTCACTTTTAATTAACTTGCATTGCATTTTTAACGTGTATGTCTGCAGCACTCATTTGGATTTAATTGTTTCTGATAAGACATTGCATTAGTATGTCACATAGAATTAAAATGACAGGCAACCTTATTTTTGTGGGTCTAAATATGTATAAAAATTAGGCCTGTCAAAGATAACGCGTGCAGTTAATTTCAAATTCTTAACGCCATTCATTTTTTTGTTGCAAGTAACGCAATTTTTTTTTTTGAGCCTTAGAACCTTCCATAGTTAAAATACTACTCTCGCTCTCGCGCTTGTTTGTCAATCGACTGCTTGAATTAAGATATAGCTTTGCTGATTAGGTAAGCTTGAATGATGGAGAAAGCTGCTAAAGGGCTTTTAAACGGCCTGTTTTATTACAAAACAGCAAATTGTTAATTTTTTTTATCCATTCCCAGCCCTAATAAAATTAAATATTATGCCATGGTTATTTAATCATTAGTTTAGGTTTAGTTAAATGAAAACCAGAGTTATTTCCATCTCATAAATGCTAGAGCAGCTCACTTCTTGGGGCCAATTTATTTCAAAGCAATTAAATAATTTTGACATCTGGTCAAATTTGCAATTAAATTTATTTATAATTTGTCAGATGGCTGAAGATATGCTAAAGGTGCTAACTGATTGCATTGCTTAATTTGAGAAAAATGTACTTGCCTTGGCAGTGCTGAGATTTGAACCAACATCATCCTGTTCTAGGTTGAGGCTTTGTGGAACTGAATCGGTAGTGGTGCTGCTCGATTGCACAAATTTTGGAAACTAAGCGTTTCCTTGCCCCTTCATTTCAAGGTACCCAGACTGGGACTGTCGGAATGACTCAAACACAAAGTGAGTATTATCTACTTTCCTATATTTAACATTGAATAAGCTTTTCATCTGGCAAGATAACGGCTGTGATGATGCGTGTGATCAGTAAAGCCTCACCCTTCCTTACAGGGGCGACTTGCATTCCAAGACGAAAATGGAGGTGGAAAAGACTGGGAGAAACAGGCATGCAGTGACTCAACGGGCAGGTGAAGGAACTTCTGCTTTTATTTATTTTTTTAAGAATTGTGCTACTGCAATGGAAAATGCATCATCGGGTCAAATCCACCATTGAATCATTGCATTATTTATTTGTATTAAAAAGTACCAAGACCTGCTAGCAGCGAGAAGCACCGGCCAGCGAAAGTTGAGGTAGGTTTTCTCTGTCATGAATGTTAGTGCAGATGGCAGAAACCGCTTTCTTGTCATCTTTGGTTTTATCTTCATATTCATCTTTCATTTTCATCATTCAGACAAGTAGCAGAGTAGTGTGTGCCAGATTTACAGCTGGATCTGTGGATGAGAGCTGTCTGATGAAGCTGGTGAAATCCTTTGGGACTGTGGTGAATATTTCAATGTTCCCCATGAAGGTGAGAACTGTAGCATGCCCGTACAGTGAATACCCTTTTGCTGTAGGTTTAGGCCCATTTAATGTAAGGAGGTCCCGCTCTTAAAGCTGTCAAAATGTTTTTTTAAATGTTCAATAGCGTGTACAATGGATTCTTTTTCTTTTTTCCAGGCTTTTCTAGAGATGGGCTCGTACCAGCAAGCAGAAAACATTGTGAAGTACTACAAGAACCCAGCCATGATAAAGGGGAGCCAAGTTCAGTTTTCTCTGTCTGCCACTTTTCATTTTTTTCAGGTATAAATTTTTTGGCAAAATAAAACAGTACTGTTATCTGAGACCTGTCATCTGAAAATATAATTTATAAGCAAGCCTGACAGGATTTTTTAATGTTTGGGGAATGCTAAACAAGTTTTAATTAGTTTCTTGCAAGAATCATATGTATTTATTTGTGTGTTTATTTTCATACATTTATTGTCTGGAACATAGTTTGAATGTGTTCATGCTCATGTGAAGCCCAGTGAAGGTATGCATTTAACATATAGTTTTTTCCCTCCCCTTCTACCCACTGTTCCCCTACAATGTTTTTTTTCTGTTTGCTAAATGTAGAGCTCTCGAGTAGTAAGCTTCTCTAGGCTGCCTCCAGGAAAGGAGAAGAACTCAGAATTGGTTGCCATCGCAAAAAGATTTGGACCAGTGAAGCACTCTTTGTTCTTGCCAACTCGGGTAAAAGGATGGTATTTAATCTGTTCCTAAGTGCCATGAAAGCTCTGTGTTTCAGTGTCACTCAGGTGCTTATTACTGTCTGCAGGTGTTTGTGGAAATGACCCATGCAGCGGATGCAGAAAAGATGGTGGAACATTATACCTCACATCCTCTCAAGATGAAGGGCAGAAACATCCTTGTTGCATTCTCTACACAACACACAACATTAAAGTGAGGATTTTGAATGGCTTTTGTGTGTGTGTGTGTGTCCTTTTGTTATGGACTACATAAACATCAGTTGTGTAGCTAACTAAGCAAGTGAATGTAAGCAAAGCTACAGACTATATCAACAGAAGAATGCTTTATCTGGACTCGTTCATTTCTCGCATTGTTTACCCCTCGTCTGTAGAGAGGACAGTCCTAACAAGAACTTAGAAGTGGGGGAAAGATCAAGCGGATACAGCCACCAGTCGTATAGCTGTGAAACCAGGACGTGGTCCCCTAGCCTCAGGAAGTCCAAGGAGAAGGACGATCTCTCACACACGACAAAGGAAAAGTCCTCCAGAAGCTCCAAGTCCCATTCCAGGGAGGGCTCTGCCAATGGGACGTCTAGAGAGGGCGCACCGGAGTCCTGTCGAGCTCAAATCAGAGGGGATGAAAACTTGGGAGTGCACATCAGCGACAACCCTCTGATTTTGACCACGCAACCAGCTCCCAGTAGGTTGCTCAAAGACACTGCTGTACAAATTGAAGGGGACCTAGAGTTGGTTGAGTGTCCAGACTCTTGCGTTTCAAAGTTTTCAGCTAAGGAGCAAACTCTCAGCCCGAGTGATGAATCCAGAGATATTGCCAGCATTGACCACGATACCCAAGACAAAGCGGAGCCTGAGGAAAGGGAGCATGGCGGACATTTTGAAGTAACAGATCTGGACAGTGATATAGAAGGAATGGAAGTGATTGGAGAGGATGAAGAAGAAAAAATTCCAGAAGAGGAATGCATTGAACTGGAAGAGGGTGGCCACACAGATGAAGTAGGACCAAAGTGTACGTCACATGAGGTTTTGGAGCCTGATCCCCCTGAAGCACCAGAGGTGTTGGAGAAGGAAAAATACCTTAAAAGTATGCTGAACTGGTCCTGTCAAAAACGGACCTCCCAGAATCCAGGACAGGCCTCTGCAGAACCAGTGGAAGAGCGGAACCATCTGGCTAGCGAGGAACCAGTTGAGGAGCCAACAGCCTGTAAAGAGGTGCTGTCTAATGCTCTTTCTCCTTTCCAGACATTTCTTGAATACTAAATTAACATTGCAATTGAACTACATGCCTGGCTTCTTATTTTTCATCTTGCTCTACAGGAGGAGCCTGATTTCCCTGAAAGTCTAGAACACTGTATCACACTAGATGAGCTGGAAGAGGAAGAGGAAGAGGAAAAAACACTTCTGTCTGTTGACTGTTCAGGTAGTTAACTTTCAGTTTTAACCAGTTTATTTTTCATATACAGCGAATGGGTCTTATGTTGGCCATAACCATAACCCCTTTTCCCCTTTATCCTTTAATGATTTAAATGCTTTTTTTCAATTTAGACATTTTGTGCACGCTCATTTAATACTATGTTTGTTTTGCAGATAAACGGGATAGTTCTCAGGTTAGCATATTTTTTGGATAATTTTTCACCAGATGTAATTTTTGAATAATATTCTGATTGTTAGAAGAGTGTATGTGCATTTTGTGTGTTCATTTCTATTTACATAATAAACATATTTTGTGTATATTTGGTAGCTTTTGCAGTAAAGCTCTCTTATTTCAGCAATATGCCTGTGGGAAAGTTATCTACATCGGAAATCTTCCTAATCATTATTACACTGATGCCCAATTTGTGAAGATTGTCAGGAAGTACGGGAAAGTGAACCGTTATTTCCTGATTCGCAATCGCCAGGAGGTACGTTAAGACTGGTTTTGTCATTTTAGGAAATTAAATCCATGCAAAGAACACAAACCCCCCTGAGAAAACAGAAGTCCATCTTGGTCTGTTGCATCGTTAGATTTGAATTATTTGATTTTAACATTTAACATCCAGGAATGCTATACAGCAGAATGATGAAAATGCCATTAATGTCTTAATATTTTGGTGTGAGTATGCCCTGTACTGAAAGTTTTTTCCTTCTGTCTTAATTAGGGCTTCATTGAAATGGAGAGTGCCGCTGATGCCCAAAGAGCAGCTGAGGATCTGGTGCGGAACCCAGTGGAAATGCTTCGGTCCACTTTGACAATCCAGCTTTCTCAGAAGTACCAGATGCTCACCTGTGGGTAGGTGTCAAGGCCACATCGATACACTTGTGCAGCGTGGATACAGTCTATATCAATAAATTACTATATCGTGAAGCTGTTCATTTTTAAATCTGTAAAGGGGGACCCAAGGACCTGTATATTTGTTATACTGGTAACATGCAGATAATGGGGGATACATTCTCCATCTGTAAGGTGAAACATTTTTTTTAACTGAAATTAAACTGGTTGATTGATTTTCACAGTGACCTCATCTGAGAGCTGCATGTTCTATTGGGATTTTTAAAAATCAATTTTACTTCCCCAGCTGGAGTCCTGAACCAGCCTCTGATGAAGAAAGTGCAAAGACGGGAAACAGGGGGAAACGCGTGAGGGAGGAACAAAGCAGGGGCAGATCACAGTGCATGTCTAAGGATGACCAAGATGAGCGACCGGCCAAGACTGCTTGCCTCCGTGAGGCGGGCACTCCTGCAGAGGAGCCTGGCAGCACTGGGCCGCAGCAGCAGCAGGACGAGAAATACGGTAGCCCTCAGCCATCGATGGAGGTGAAGAATGAGGACTCCAACCTGAAGATCAGCCTTCCCTCAAACAGCTCTGGTGTCCAGAAAAGCCCCGTATGTGTTGGTATTTACAAAAATAACCACTCTGGAACCACTCCCATTAGTTCAACATGTCAAATTCTTAATTTGCAGGTTATCAAGCTCATGCATGGCTGATCTTTGAGTTGCAATTGCATATGCGGCATAATTGATCATCAGTGGGCAGCAGAGGGTGTAGTAATTAAAGAAGGTAGTATTGTGACCTTAAAGTTGCAAATTCAGATCTCATTATGAAAACTGCTCTCTATGCTGAAAAGTACTTGACCTTCCTGATTGTATGCACTTGCTGTAAATCGCTTAGGACGATGGCATCTCTTAAATGAATAATCCATAAAAAGCTGAGTGCCTGCTGACATAAACGTGATTGTTTGATTTGGTTAGTGCCTAGAGGTGGCAAGGAATATTTGGATGTATATAATGGGCAGTTCCATATCTTTCAGGAGCCCGACAGTGGAGGTCCTTTCAGTATCTCTAGGAATGAAACAAACAAGCAGATCTACGTGAAAGAGAAGGAAGTAGGAACAAAGCTAGACCCTGTAGGTAAGTTAGGCAAAATGAGGAACCACGAGTAAATGGATAAAAATCCTAATGTAAAATCAGTTTCTTTTGAACTAAATTCTGTTGCATTGTATAGTTACAGGTTTGCTGTGAAACTTTTTATCATTTTTCTGATGTTGGTGTCTCAATTTTTGTTTCTAGGGCGAGAGTTTGTGCGGCCCGTAGTTGGATACTTCTGCAGCTTGTGTAATACCATTTACGTCAGTGAAGATGAAGCAAACAACGAACACTGCAGCAGCATGTCGCACCAGCAGAAGTACAAGGTAAAAACACTGTATACCTGCATGTTCTGTTCTACCACTTGGTTACATGATCTCGTATAATCGCTAACAAGCAAGTGTAAATGCAATTGTTTGTGGTGTCTTAATAAAAATTTTCAAAGCACTTTTATTTTATTTTAAAGATCATTCTTTGTTTGTGAAACCTTTCTGAGCCCTATGAAGTGTTTCACTGCATTTTGTCCCCTACAGCAATCTGACAGCTATTGTTTTCCCGTTCTAAAATTATAAGAATGGAAAAAGATGCCTAATTAAATTAATTTCATGTGTTTCTTCAGGACACCCCTCCCTCTAATTTCCATACACTTGGGATGCTGTTTTAGTTACATGCATTCATGGATTTGTTTTTGCAGGAATATCTTGAACATCACAGGACTTAAGGAGCTTGAACGGCCATTCAAATAAGTCTGTTTAATAAAACTTTTCACACTCATACAATAGCAACTTTTGTCACTTTGAGAACCAAATCTGTTGGGAAAACTACAGGAGTGGGACTAGGCTCTAAGCTTTGGATAAAAGCGTCTGCTAAGCAACTAAAATGTAAGGATTCCCCTCGGCCTGAGCAGCATAAATGTGGGTCATTTATTTAAAAAAAGTATTTTTTGTATTGTTTAACAAGTATTAATTATGTTTGTTTTATTTTATTTTTAAAGCAAGGAAATTCTCTTTGTAAATAATTTCTTGTCAGGATGATGATCAGACAGCATGGTAAACGACAGCAGTACAGAAGAATGGTTTGGACAATGAACTGGACTGTTGTGGGTTTAATGCTAGGAGAGGGAAACACTGCAGCTGTGCCTTTTGGATCAAGGTGCTTTAACAAGATAGCTCCAATAAAAACCTGACTCTATAAATAAGAGGTTATTCTATGGAAAAATAATAAATAACACTCTGGATTTTCATTTGAAAGGTTCTTCAACTTCCCAAGTTATAGATATATTTTTATTTGTATTGAGGAGGGATGGTGCCCAAGTCTTCTTAGTGTAGGATAGAAACAGGCAGTTGACAGGACAGACTGCACTTAATGTCTAATCACATCGCAACTTAGTTGTACAATTTTTGGGCTGCACTTGTTCCTCCTATTGACACCTGCAACTAAACTGCCATATTTGTGGGGGATGCTTGGAAGGAAATGTATTATATTTTAATAGTTCATATTATGTTACTTTTAACTTTTATTAAAAAGAGAAAGCGACTCTTAAGCTGATGCATCTGTCTTGCCTATTGTGAATTTTTCTTTTCTTTGCTTACTGCATGCACACATATTCAAGTAAAGTCGAATTTACATGTACAGCAGATGCTTCCTAATCCCGTCCTGGAGAGCTGCAGTTAAATGTTGGATTAAGATTAGCATTTATAAATGTATTAAAAACATAAATAAAAAACGAACGTATTCGTAGATTTAACTTTAGTTGCGGAATTGTGAAGCTTGCTTCATAAAATTATGCTAGATTTCGCACTAAATTGGAAGAATTTGTGCTAGATATGTGTTTAGAAACGTTTTAGTCATCAACGTGAAGAGGCCATCACTTTCCAGGGAGGAGGGTTTAGGGAGGGTGAAGGTGAATTCGGATTAGGACGCAGTCGATAAACTGTGTGACCATACCCGAAACGCCCTCTGACGCAATTCATTCTAGAGTTAAAAACCCTACATTTCCCGTTTGACGTAATTTCGAAAAGCCTGTTGGGTAACCTGAAAAAGACGCCGTCTCCATGGCAAGCCAACATGGCCGGCTCTGGTAAGTGTTTGAGTACCAACTAGAAAAAAAACTGCACTATACGAGTTTTTGTTGGGTTTTTTCGCGACAGTATGCTGAACGATTGTTGTTTGGTGATCCTCATTCCTCCAGGAATTGACTAATCAAGATACTGGTCTGTTACTCAGCTATCTCCGCAATTGATAACGGAGTGGTAACAAGGCAATTTTATTTTACCGAAACTATGTAGTTCATTTAAATAAACCATTTAAATACCTAACAATTGTTATCCGCACAACTGATGCAAAAGAATAACATAATGGCAAGTTTTATTAAACCGTTAGTTTACCGTTACAAAAGCCTAAATCTAGGGGCGGTTTGCAAGACAATTTATAAAATCCAAACAAATGCATGATACGCCTCCGCATGTATAATAGTAATAATAATAATACGCTAGATAATATATTGAAATAATATACAAATTATATAGTATTTAATTAAATCTACCTATATATTTGACTTTAAACAATAATGGTTTCTTAAACGAATTCCGTAATAAATGGACACTCCCCCCCCTTTCACTATGTCTTATATGCTGCGGGTCCAGATTTATTATTCATCAAACTTGCTCGCAACCAGCCCCCCCGGCGCTTTGGAGCATTTTCCTCTGAATACATTTGCGTTTCATTAAAGTGACCAGCTGTTAAAACTACTTTCTCATATTTGATAAGAATTTGTGATCTTTCTGATGCGGCATAGGAATTGTAAAATCAATTACAAGGCATCTTTAAAAAGTGCCCCACACCCATATTTTAGCCACATATGTGGAGGAAAGTCAAAGTGAATGTCTTGATACCATGTTAATTGAATTTAGCTGTAATTTAAACTGGCGCCGTTTAGCTTACTAACATTTTTTTCTCTCTGCAGGGAAACATGTAATCGTATCCTTCTGCTGAGTTGTTATGGATCAACAGTGTTCTTCTTGCAGCATGTTGATGCTATCTGTCACTGTACTGTTACTCTGAAAGTCCTCCAATCTGTTACATCCTCAACCACACTTGATAGCTATCATCTACACCGCTCCAGATCCTCCTCCACCTCAATGGCTGGTATTTTGGTGCCTTTTTCATCGCAGAGATTCTCATGTTCATTTACAAAGGTCAGCGGACCACCCAAGCATGACATGCATAACTACTAGTCATTATAGTAGTTATCCAGTAGTTTAATTTTTGTCAAGCTGCTGTGTTTGTGAAAAAATTATTTGTCATTATGATGTTTTATATGAATAACTATCAGTCATTTTTAGATTGCATGAATAAAAAATATAAATATCAGATTATTATGTGAGGAGACAACATATGTCTTTTTACATTTGAAGTTTGACTATTTCAACTAGAATTTATTCAAAATTAAAATCGGGGGAAAATTTAAGGTTTTATCAAAAAATGCCTAGTTTTTCAGAAAAGGCCAGCTAAGACCTCAAAGTAATAAAGTTTTCTGATGTTTTATTCTGCAGGAATTTTGCTCCCATACCCGCCCGCTAATCTTGTTCTGGACATAGTGTTGCTGTTCATCTTTCTTGGCCTAGAGATCCTCAGACTGTTTTATGGTTTGTGAAGGTGTTTGCGGCTGTGTCTGTGTTGCGTTCTTTGTCTGTGCATCCAACAATCTATTTAAATACCTCTATTTTGTTTCTTTTTGCTGTTCTTGTCTCTCTCCACTCTTTTTGGAGAACAAATGAAACTGATGTGTGGGGGCGTGTCTCTCCTCAAGGCTGGAAAGGGAACCTGTGTGAGCGTTCTCTGGCCCTGGCAGTGAGTCTGGGCATGTTGGTGCCCTGTGCTGTTCTCTCGGTGTACTACCTGATGCTGCAGACCTTCGTCCTGCGACTGGAGCTACTCCTAAATGCCCTGCTGCTGTGCTTCTATGGCCTGGAGCTGCTACTGAGCCTCATCGCCCTCTCGGTCTTCTCAAGGTACCCCGGGAATGGAGATCACAGTCCCCTTTTTCTAACAGAATTTAACACCCGTTTAAAAAAAAATCATCTAACTCTAACATGGAAGTTTTCCCTCTTACAGTTTTGCATTGCCCGACTATGCTTCAACATAATGGAATATTTTCTGACTATATGAGTGCCGGTACAGTTTATAACTGACCAAGGGATCATATGATGGATTATTTAGGCTATGCAGTTTTAAAGGTGACTGAGTTACCCCATGTGCAAGGGGTACACCAGACGCCTGTGGGTACCGATGGTGGAACGATTGCAGTCATGGTCGGGTTCCCTGGGATAGAATGCCTGAAACAAATTTCTTATGTTTCCCCTCTCAAACCTTTTATTTCTCTTTTTTTGTAGGACCAATGTTTATTAACGAGATGAATTTGCTGAAGAAGCTATGCCCGAAATCCACACTAATCTGAAAAAAAAAAGAGATTGTTAAACCATATTTACTATCCTGGATAGCCTCGCAGTGCATGTAATCAATGTATAAACTGTCACCGCCTATGAGAAAATGACATATTTTGTTATTTTCTAATATATTTTTGATGTGCAAAAAAACTTAGAGTATCAGTAGGCATTCATATTGGACATTGAATTTGAAAATCCAATCTCCAATATGAAGAACTCAGTTCAACATGATCTGGACCATAATGGTACATCGTTTCAGATGGAAACATTGAGAAATATTTTGTTTAATAATTTTTTGTAAAGCGGATTTATTATATAAAATAAATATTTCTACGTTTTTTTTAAATCTCAATGTAGTGTAGACTCCCTCTGAATTTGTTTGGGTCTGCTACAAGTTTACGCAGTTAAAGTCAGCAATTATCCTTCAAATGAAACACAATAATCAATGTTATACAAACATACTGAAACAATTCCCTGGGCGTAGGGTGTGTCGTTACTCGCGGGATTGTGAAAACCACCAATCGGAGACCACGGTTTCTTTTATTCTTTGGCAGAGGTCTAAAACGGACAATAGAAAGCCAATTCAGCTGTACCAATTGAAAAGGCGGTGGACTTACAATCAGCAGGAGGCTGTGATGTGTGCAGAACGTCTTCTCAGAACTCGTCTCTTTGTCACAGTTGGGCTATACTGGGTTCCACTCTTATCAGCTAAAAACAAGATCACCAATACTGGACAATTGATGAAAAACATCACCTGATCCAACAAATCCTGGTTCCTGTTGCGTAATGCCGATGGCAAAGTCAGGTTTATTGTAAGCAGCATGAATCCATGGACCTATCCTGCCTGGTATAAATGGAGACTTCTATCACTTGGAGATGGTGATGTATTGGTGAGGGGAATGTTTTACTGGAACATGTTAGGCCCCTTGATACTAATTCAGCAACTTTTGAATGCCATGACCAGGTGCATCCCTTCATGGCTACAGTTTACCCTTAGTCACATGCATATTCCCAGCAGGATTTTGAAAGTGTAATTTATCAAACGGCCACGTGCCTTGCAGCCTCTGATGAATAAGTGTGTGTATATATACATACATACACACACACACACACACACACTCACTGGCAACTTTATTTGGTACACCTTGCTAGTACCGGGTTGGATCAATTTTGCCTTTAGAAATGCCTTAATTCTTCGTGGCATAGATTCAACAAGGTGCTGGAAATATTCCTCTGAGATTCTGGTCCATATTGACATGACGGCACGCAGTTGCTGTAGATTTGTTGGGTGCACATTCATGATGCAAATATCCCGTTCTACCACATCCCAAAGGTGCTCTATTGGATTGAGATCTGGTGACTGTGGAGGCCATTTGAATACAGTGAACTTATTGTCATGTTCAAGAAACCAGTTTGAGATGTTGTGAGCTTTGTAATATGGTGCGTTATCCTGCTGGAAGTAACCATTAGAAGATGGTTACACTTTGGCCATCATAAAAAGATGGACATGGTCACCAACAATACTCAGGTAGGCGCTGGAGTTTAAACGATGCTCAGTTGGTACTAATTACAACACCACCACCAGCCTGAACCGTTGATACAAGGCAGGACGGATCCAAGCTTTCATGTTGTTTATGCCAAATTCTGACCCTAACCATCTGAATGTTGCAGCAGAAATCAAGACTCATCAGACCAGGCAACGTTTTTCAGTCCTATTTTAGTGAGCCCTTGCAAATTGTAGGCACAGTTTCCTGCTCTTAACTGAAAGGAGTGGCACCCGGTGTGATCTTCTGCTGCTGTAGCCCAAGGTTCGACGTGTTGTGCATTCAGAGATGCTCTTCTCCATACCTCGGTTGTAACGAGTGGTTATTTGAGTTACTGTTGCCTTTCTATCAGCTTGAACCAGTCTGGCTTCTCCTCTGACCTCTGCCATCAACAGGCGTTTTCGCCCAGAGAACTGCCGTTTACTGGATATTTTCTCTTTTTCTGACCATTCTCTGTAAACCCTAGAGATGGTCGTGTGTGAAAATCCCAGTAGATCAGCAGTTTCTGAAACACTCAAACCAGACCGACTGACACCAACAACCATGCCACATTCAAAGTCACTTAAATCACCTTTCTTCCCCATTCTGATGCTTGGTTTGAACTTCAGCAGATCGTCTTGACCATGTCTACATGTCTAAAAGCATTGAATTCCTGCCACTTAATCGATTGATGAGATATTTGCGTTAAAGAACAGTTGAAGAGGTGTACCTAATAAAGTGGCGAGAAGTGTTTTGTACAAAATTTAGTGTGACATACAAGGTTTGGAATTAGCTTGATAGGCGTGATAGAAACCTGCAACTTGAAATTATAATATTGAACTAACCAACATTTTAACATCCGACGATTTCAGGACTATATTTTTCATCAAAAATACTGACCTGCAGTACACGTCTGTGCATTCGTACTTTATTTATAGTTTATATTCTTGTGTACACAATATTTAAAAATGTTCGCATCCACGTAGTTTTGCATCATTAGTCAAAGAAGATGGGTTCGTCTAGTAGTTTGATAAAGTATGGGAACGTGTCGTATTGAAGTGGTTAGCTAAATGTTTTCAAGTAATATCTAGTCACGCGATGACATTGATAATTAACATTCGTGCGCGAGCACACATTTTGGTCTTCAGTCTTCACGGGGTATATTATTCTCCGCTGGGCGCAGGTGGTAGAGAGAGAGGCGCAGGCAGAATCTGCCTATGTGTAGGTAGGCTCTTTGTACGGATCTTTTCAGCAAGAACAGTCTGAATGGGTGGAGCTCCGAGCATCCTTACTAAGCCCCAATCTCAAGTCAGTGATTGCGACAAGGCTTTTTAAACCTGGGGAACGGATGAAAGCCTAGTAAAAGCAGTAGGTGGAAGTACAATATCTAAGGAGACCTTATTTTTACCACCGAGGCAAAGGTACCGCGGATGCAGGGCGCATGTCTGCTGGATGTGGTGGTTTGCCTTCACTCTGGAAGGAAATGAAATATTATTTTAATGAACTATTATTTTATTAGAAATCGCGTCGTTTTTTACACGGCAGGTATCTGCTCTTCCTAACAGTTTTTTTGGTCTGTAATTTCACTTGTATTTGGTAAAACAATGCTACCGTGTCCCTCTTCGACTACGGCGGTGAACGAAAGCAATGAGTCTGACGAGAAAGAAGCTAGGAAAGTGAAAATTGAGGTAAGAGAACAGCTCATCCAAATGGAATGCATTTTCCATTCTACAATAATTTAATTGACATAATTTACGCTGTATTCAGCAAATTTGAACGAGCAATATTTGTCAATTTGATTTGATTACCAAAATTATTTAACACATTTCAGACAGGCTGAAAGACCCTGCCGTCCATTCTTTCGGTCTATGCTGCCGGCTGTCATGTCAGGTTACGGCTTAGGGTCAGGGGATGAAAAGCAACGAACTGCACACAAAATTTGTATTTACTGCATTTTACAATGTTGCAGCGCATACGGTTTCGAATGTTTCTTTTGTGTTTTTACACATGCTTGCAGGTGTTTGTTGAATTGGGTAAGAATGTAGAAGGATGGTTTTTTGATAATTCACTTGTGCCGACGCCCTCCGACAGTATTATTTAGTGCTGCAAAATATCTCTTGGAATCAGAGCCTATAAAAGAAAGCTTTTACTGATTTTTTCCCCTTTTATTTCTAGAGAGGTGGATTATTATTATTATTATTATTATTATTATTATTATTATTATTATTATTATTATTTTTAAATAAAAGGACAGCACATACCCTCAGACATGTTATCCTTCTGCAAATGTTTTATTTATTTATTTTTTTTACCCCATATTCGCATGAAGGGAGTTTATGTGTGTGAAGGGGGAAGGGGGGGAGCTGATATTGAATCTCCTGAAGGGTTGAATACCCCTGACTTTAGCTGACCAACACGAGAAGATAAAGGACATCCCTTGACAAAAATGTGTATATGCAACAATAAAGTTACATATGTTAGATTATTTCTTTATAGTTCAAAGTTTTGTAGTAGTTCTTAAAAAGTGGGTGACAGTTCCTCCTGTCCTGGTTTCAGGTATACATATGAATGCAGCTCTGAAATGAATCCATTAGCAAGCAAACAAATGTCACAACATTTTAAAAATCAGCCCTCTGATTTTACGCTAAAGAATGAAGGAAAACATTTTTGCAGGAAAACAAGTCTTTGTTGAGAGTCAGCTGAAACAAGGCAGATGAAGTGTGCAGCTTTGAGGAGCCTGCCATGGTATCCTTATGTGACAGTTAAATGCATGAATAACGGTCGGCATCTCTCCCTGTATCGTGGCCCTAAACTGCAGTCGGACAAATTTGCTTTGCAGTTCAGAGGGTTAGGAGTTATTAAGGACTTGATTTAATGCCGAAGACTGCACCACTCTGTCCCCTCATGTTTGCTCAGAGGCAGTCTGATTGGCCTTGTATGATGTCAGGGCTGGCCTAGTTTTCCCTGTTTGCCTCTGGCATGGACAAAAAAAAAATGAGACAATGCTCCATTACCAGTTGTCTACATCTGTTTGCAAACCCCTTCCTGACTACCTGGCCTAGCTCAGTGAATGTAACTTAATGAAAATGCTGTCGCACATACACGTGCACACACACACACACACACACACACACACGTGACACATACAGACAGCCCTGAACAGACATACAGACATATGCACTATTTGCTCAATTTGTTTAGAGACAATATATATCTACGTCTACTCAATAAGTCAGTTGGTTGTGTCAATGCAACCTTTCCTATGGATTCCAGACCATACGTTATCCGACTACATAGAGTTTGGTTGCACTACCTGTGAGGTGCGGTCCTGTTTGTGCAGATCTGAAGCTCTCCTTAACAAAATGGGGATTGTTTGAAACGTTATATTTTTGGACAAAGGCAATTTTCAAAAAACAAAACAAAAGGAGAGAGCAGGTCTTGGAGTTTTTTGTTGATCTACAGACAGAAATTGTGTAAATCTTTCTTTTCCAGAGGTGCTGTTTTATACTACCATTATTTTGGTAAGGTAAGACAGTTCCAGCAAGGCCATTGACTGGGCATAATTAGAACAAGAATGGCAGTGGAGACATGAAAGCCTAGAATAATGCATAATAACGGGGACTAACAAGCTGAAGATTGTTAGAGGAATGGCTATGAAATTAAAATTATAATTTAAAAAATGAAATGAAACTTTAAAGATACATGAACTACACTCCTCTTTAATAAACTGCCACACTTTTAATAACATAAATGTTTTACTGGACAGACACATATACCCTAGGGCAGTAAATTATTTCCTTTTTGAAGGATCTCAGCCTTTTATTACGGTTTACCTGATAGTAGAATGCTGTACCTTTACCTCCACATTGGGTTTCTTGCAAGGTGAATTCTCCTCATTGACAAAGACAAGTGTCAGGCCTGCAGTAACAAACAAGGATGGGACTAGCACATTTTTGTGAAGATATTAATAGCTGGCCCTATTTTTGCTACGTTGACTGCTTTATTGGTGGAGAAATACGCACTAGGTTCAGGTCCCAGATGTTGCACCCTCTAGCATGGCCCAGTAAACACCCAGCTTCATAACAGTAAGCTCTGCAAGTCACTCTTTATAAGGGTAGTGGTAAGCAGATAAATAATATGTAATCAGTTTTGGAGTTGTGCAGCTAAAACCTAATCCTTATTCTGCAGTGCAAGAGGCTGACAGAGGAGAGAGATGAGGCTGAGAGGCAGCTGAAACACATCAAACGGGGTGAGTACCTGCTTTTTTATTCAAGAAACATGAGGTACTTACCCATTATTACTATTGGTACAACATTTTTCAAAGACATTTTTCAATGACTTTTTTCACCTGCCTGATAAAATGAATTTGTTCCATCGGTTTCAGACTTTTAGTTGATGAATGTGCTGAAAAACTGGATGGCATGAAATCTAAGGTCATTGAGAAGCAGAACAAAAAAGTCTGGCATTTTTTCTGACATATTTAACATGTTCTCACTTGCAAATCGCATTCACCTTCACGGGTGTGTAAAGTCTTTCTCCAGCAACATATCTCTGTCAAGAGGACATTTATAAGCTGAGCAGCGCAAGCATTATGCAGCCTGGTTAAAAGGTGAGCCCTGGTTTTCCTTTTTGGGGAAGTGCCTGGGTGCTGACAGAAGCAGGCAGCTGAGGACAAGACTTTGTGCCTGCTTGTACCGCAGTCTCCTGTAGCTGCTGTGTTGAAGGGGTGGGGGTTCGAACAGGGCCGCGCCGCGCTGCGGGGAACCCTCCAACACAGTGGCCGCGGAAACCCGTCCATCCTCTCCACGAGCCCTGGTTTTGCCCCAGTGCCCCCCAGCCACCAAGACATTTAGACAATGGTTTTTCAGCTCCGAGTCTCAGAATAGAAGGCTGCAATGAGGATGCTATGCAGAAAACTGCAGAAATGTAATGCCGAAGAGAATTAGGCATTACATTTTATGAGGAAAGGTTTATCAGGTAATCGATGCGCAAATGAGATTTTTAAGTTTGCGGGTCTTCATAATATATCAGCCACTCACTGGGAACTGCAGTTCTCTAAGTGACCCATGGGAACATTAATGCAGATGGAAGTATAGGAGTGAAACAATGCAACTTTGGAGGTCCCCTGTAATGAGTTGCATTTAAGTCCCTCTCTATGACACACCTGCTCTACTAAACCCACTACTCCCCAGTGTTGCTCTCCTCCCTTCTTATGATTGCACGTTCAGCTGGCATCAAAACAAGCCCCTGTCACAGTGCTTGAGTGGGGATCCCAGTTTCCATGGCGACTGTGAGCCAACCATAGTGAAGGACTTGTGTTTGGATGGCCTCGCCCTGTCTTACTAGTGTCTGAGCTGTTGAGTTGCCAACAAGCAGTCCATATGGCTGGAGCCCACTATCTGGGAGTCTAGAAGGTAAGAGAAAAACAATGTGTGGTAAAGGGAACAGGGAGCATTCCCTCCTTTTGCCTATTCCATTTTGCCACTATATTCTGGATTGGGGCAAATATTATGGATATATTATATATAAGTGGTGAAATATCACACAATACAGTTCCTAGTCTGGTTTAGTACATGTATGTGTGAATCCAGTGTTCCTTTATCCTTTATCTTGTTACAAAATGATCATATGGTGATGGTTTCTATATGTTACTATCTGCATTGTGTTGTGTATCAGCAAGACTCATCTGGTTTATATATTTAGTATGTTCAAAAAGTTTATTACAAATGACCAAAAACACCGGCGATATTAAGTGACAGTATTTGAGGTCTATTTGGGGTTATTTCTGAAACCATCATCACTATGTATTTCTCACTTGAAACATTAAATTATCTTCTGCAAATAGACAACATACATCTCCATGGCATGTATCTGGCAGGACAAGTGCAACCCTTGAACCTATACATGGAGGACTATATTGCATATGGTAGACCATTGTAGATAGCACACTGTATTGTATATAGTGGACCGTATGGGAAGCTTTCTGATATGGTCCATTTTATGGTAGGCTATTCTTGAGATTGATTGTATAATTAAAATATATCCATTCGTAATTGTGATATTTTAACCCATTTGTAGCTTTATGTAGCTGTATGGAAGTAGCTGTGGAATTACAGTTTGAAACATGGGCTATTCCCTGGTGACGGAGTGGACTCTCAGCTGACATTTCCCAGGAACAGCAGCTGCTGTGGAGTGAATGAGAACTTAGCTCACGCTAAGGATGAACAAAGACAGGTATCGCCAGAAAAAGGCCCCCTTTACTGGGTCCCTCTAGGGACTGTCCTCTCAGCCGGTGTGGCCCCCCCAGGCATGAGGGACGTTGTGTTGACAGAGACGAGTTCTGTACTCATCCTTGTGATGTTATTTCATTGAATTATTAAAATCTCCAACTATGAATAATTCAGCATTAGAAAATGAAGGCCTTGGTTCTGCATTACAGCCATCTATTGTGGTTAATGCTGGGTGCTCGTTACAAACTCTTTTATTTTTCATGGGCACGTTATAGTCTGGTTACTGTGGTGAAATAACTTTTTTCTATTATAGTCCTCTTTCAGACCAAAACATATTGAACATGGACTTAAACATGCTAAAGCATTGTCAAAACACAAATACAAATAGAACTTTGTAACAAATGTTACAAATACCAAATAGCTTTATTTCCATGAGAATCAGAAATTTTAGACTAACCATATCAGTTTATCATAGATTATGTTCAGTTCTTTAAGAATAAAGATTATAATTCATTGTTTGTGGTAATTTGATTAGTATGATTTTGTTTGCTATCCAGCTTCTAACATGAGTAAATGCATATTAGAACATAGTTCTGCAGTGTTTCTTTCAAACACTGCACAAACACTGCACTTTACAATTTACAGCAGTACCATCATGCAAATTGGAAGTTGCATTGGCTCATGGGTAGCCATAGAGTGGTTCTTGACCCAGAAATCTTGTAGCTAGGTGACAGTCACACCTCTGAAAACTCCTAGTCAGAGAGAGTCATCTCCGCTTACCAGCCTGCTATCATCCCAGCTGTCAAGGCCTGACCAGCATGTTTATCTACTGACTCATGCTTGAACTTATAATTATGAATGACCCCCCCACTCTCGCAGTAGAATTATAATTCTGTGAGGAAACCGAAGAGTCATTCATACAGACATTGGTTTAATCTGTAATCTGAAAATGTCTGTGAGCTGGCAGCATCAGGGCTGAATTTGGCCCAATTGACCTTCTCTGGTATAAATTGAGAGGAAGCAAGTGTGATTCTGGGGAGCAATTCTCCTGTGATTCGAAGCTTAGTGGTTCTTTCCGAGTGAGCGTCGAGGGAACAGATTATACTTTGCAGGACCAGTCCACCTCCTTCACAGAGAGTCATTCCAGGAAGTAATCTGTCCAAGTGACTGTCTCTGCCCTGCATCATCAGCAACTATACTAATCACACCAGAGAGGCAAATGGACCCCAGCTGTACTCTATTGGAACATCCTAATTTAATTCGTCCCGGCTGTTTCTTTTTTCTTTCCCCCCACACAGTTAAAATATACTTTCGATATTATTCCCTATGAGTGGTCAGCAGGAGATGCAGTCCCACTGGGAATTAGAAAAACTCTGACCCATGGTCTTCTTTGTGCATAAAGGTGGCTCTCAATCTCCATATAAATACACACCCACAGATCTCTCTTCAGAGCCAAAACCCATCCAGCATGGTTAATATTAAATGATGAATTTAATATTTATTGTAAGAGCTCATTCTACCCAACACATATAGCTTCAGCGCCACATAAAATAGTGAGGTAACGCTGGTGGAAAATAACTGACATTTTGAACGGTCACATTTATCTGCATTTGTATCAGGTTTTTCTGTTTAGCAGGAGCCCTGCGATGGTGTGATAGTCTGTGTTTAAGGAAGAATTCTGTTTTCCGTGTAAAGCTGATGGTAGGACTAGAGTGGAGAACAGGAGGTTTACCCATTGTCTAACTGTGCTCAGGGGAATAGTACTCAGCTTCATTATGAGTTTATTTATATATAGTGGGTAGTCGCCTGCCTGCTAAGTGTTACATTTCTGTTCAGTTCACTGCCTGGTCATGGATGGTCATAGCCATGAGGTAGTTAATTAGCCAGGGGATGAGCACCAAGGACTGATGTGTGGATTGCTCTTCAAACTTATTATTCAATGGCTGCAAAAAGAAAAAATGCTTTCCTCATTTTTTGCTGATGTTTAATTACTGTCACAGCTAGCACTTAAATAGATCAGCCATTTGTGTGAAGTGCAATAAAGACATAATTTACTTGCAGTCTTGGAAATTAAAAAAAAAAAAAAAAACAGAGTTTGAATAATATGCTTTGCTGCACCTGTACATGCATTTGGGATTATAATAAGCATGACAGGGATTTAAAAAAAAAATTGTCCACTCTTTAGAGAGTGGAATATGGTAAAAAAAAAAACATAAAAATAAATTATTAAAAAAACCAGGTAAATTTTGGTGAATTTGTAAGGAATGCCTGAGTAACTATGTATTAATTGTTATACGGGTGTATTGAGGGATACTAGTTTTTTCACTATAAAGGCATTTGGTGCTGGTAAAAAAGCTTACTGAGTGTAGTTTGTAGGGCATAAATAAACTGTCGGCCATCTTGTGTGCAAATTCATGAAGAATGGTTGGGTATAAAATCTTCAGCAACCATTGAACAAATACAATGTGGAGCTTCTCTGCTGCAGTATACAGATTCCATTTCCTTTTTTTTATGTCAACCTTAATTTGAAGGCAAAGAGACTGACTGGGGACAGACATTTTGTTTCTCGTGATTCTCAGGTGTCTCGTGGCGAGAGAGGGCAGAGAGTTGTAGCCAATTCAGGAGCTGGCTTTAAAGGACCAAAAAACTGAGCTGTGCTATGTAAGACTGGACTCTCAGTGCTGTGGCTAGCTGCCATCGAGCACACTCACAGTTGATATGAAACTGAATCTGTCATTGAGATGCTAGGTTAGGAGCTAGAGTTACAGCAGTGGGCTGTATTGAATTACAGACATATTATATAGTGTAAAATGTCAGTGGATGTCTTCTGTTCTGGCAACTGTCTACGAGACCCTTTAGGCAACACATTGCTATTTCGCTGTTACGTCAGTATTCTCATTTTACTGGATGTTACTGTTTCTTTTGTTTACACGTGATGATTAAAAGCTTCATTGTTTTGGACAGAATGTCCAGGATCAGAGGTCTATAATTGATTGTTCTGTCTGTAACTATGGGTTTTTAAAGCTCTTTAACGGCGAAACATAGTCAGTATTGTAACAACACACAAAAGGTATACTATTCATATTATCTGGGGAGTAGTTCAAAAAGAGCTACACCTTGCGTTTACCAGTGTCTACTGCTCTCCAGGCACCGCTGAGTACCTCGATGGCTTGGAAATTTCACACCAAAAGCTAGGCATATTGGCAGGCTACAGAAGTCATTTAGTGTAAAGTACAGGTTCAGCTATAGCCTGAGATTACCTTTCAGTATACGCCGCTGGGAATTAATCCAACTTTCTTTTGCATAAGCAGCTGCAGGAAATTACAGAGCTGGCAGAAACGGAAGCAGAGTACCTAATTTAAATGACAGCATGGTCACTGGAAGTTGTGGTTTTGTTTTTCGTAGAGAAATACAATGAAGGTCGCTGAAATTGAATATGTGATTTTGGTGGAAGGGCTCAGCCACTTTTTATTTGCTTTTAAAAATGCTTTACTTCATGTTAACACACACACACACACACACACACACACACAGATAAATATTAGCAGCTGGACATTACAACCCCACCCCTACCCTCACCAAAAAGATCATTATTAAGTTAAACAGCTGTGGTTGCAGAAGCATAAATTAACCGAATAAAAATGTTACATTTGCAGAGGACAAACAGAATAAACTTTTCCCTTTATTGATTGGTTATGGGATTTTTTTGCGAATGCAGCACATGGCCCATGCCCATGCTTACACACTGAATGATGGGAAATGAAAGACAGGTATGTGAATATAGCTTACGTTGGTGCATAAAAGAATATAACATTTGGCTGATAATGGACATAGAGGTTGTTGTTTAATTTGAGATATTTTTTTCCCTTTTGACTAGAGGTCATGCTTATCCATGTATTTACTGTTAGAAGAAATGATGGCTTCAGGCAGAACTTAAGTCGTGTCTGTTTTTGTGGAAATTTCAGTTTTGGCAATGGTACAGTATCAACCAGCATGGAAAAGGTCATTGTCCTTGCACTCATAATTTGGCCTTAAGTCATCTGCCGTTGGCCTACATCCAGACTACTGACCTTCAGATTTGAACGGCCCTTCTACGTTGTTTTCATTGCATTCACAATACGTATGAATATGCTGTTCATATATTCCATTCTACCCACATCTCACTATTTTATTTAGTCTTCTTTGTTTAATTTACCCCCTAGTGTCCCAAATGGTGATTGAGGAGGTGAGCGCTCTGCAGACCCAGCTGGAAATAGAGAAATCCTGTAGGGAGAATGCTGAAGCCCTAGCCACCAAGGTAAGTCACAACACAGAGGGTGTTATGATGTCTGTGCTGTCTGTGGTGTCTGTGGAGTGTCTGTGGTGTCTTTGATGCCTATGATGTGTCTGTGATGTCTGCGGTTTCACTGGAATCGGTATAATGCCATGATGTAATTCACTTCAGGATCTGTCTGCCACCAGTCATTCTGCTATGCCTTGGGTCTTTGACGTGTCCTTCACATTACCATGCTATACGTGCCTATATGAGATTGAGTGAACATAATTAATGTCCTCTGTGAATTTTACTCGTCTTTATTCACTGAGTTTTGCTGTGCTGAGTTCAGTTGTTTCTACTGTTGTACAGTCATTTGTATCATCAGTTTCATATGGTGTGACTGGTGTGATGTCTTGTGATTGACTGTGATGAAAATGCGCCCACATTTGCAGCTGAACTGTGAGAACAGGAAGCTGAAGTACTTGAGCCTGTCCTCTCGGCCCTGTCTGGATGAGCTGCTTCCCAGCATATCTGACTGCATCGCCCTGGAGGAAGAGTCTGAGCCACAGGACGCCAGCCCTGACCCCTACACCCAGTACCAGCTGCAGGTCAAAGGTATAGCTAGGGCTTTGGGGGCTTGAGGCCCATGGGGTACAGTGGGTTGTGGGGTTACATTTCTGGTAGGACCCTGGTGCATTTAATTACACCAGTGAAAGCGAATGCGCATGAATATCTGCATTTGATAAGCCAATGGGTTCTGTTTGGTATCTGCAAACTAAGCTGGCACAGAAAATGTTATTTCAAAAGTAATCATTTCGTTTCAGTGGATTTTCTCCGTGCAAGTGTGAATAACAACAATTGAAAAACATTTGTACTGATGCTGCAAGTGTCCACATAGAGTAAAAGTTAGTAAAGATGACTAAGTCACTGATAGTGAAGAGTCAGCTTAGTCTCAGAGATTTTTTTATTGTTAATCAAACATTTTAATATCTTGGAAAGGCAGTAATGAATTTGTGTTTGTGATGTGTTAGTTCTGGTTAAGGTTTGTGTGTGTATGTGCATTAGTAACAGTAAAATGATTTTTTGTGTTAGTCCTAGGCACGTGTGAGTTAGTTCCATTGAAGGTTGGTGTGATTTGGTCTGAACGAAGGTCTGTGTATTGGTGGGTGTTTTCGTGAATGTGTGCTAGGTACTGTGAAGGTGTGTTAGTTACTGTGAAGGCATGTTAGTTAATGTGAAAGTACATTAGTTACTGTGAAGTTGTGTTGGTTACTATGAAGGCATATTGAATACTATGATGGTGTATTGGCTCCTGTGAATGTGTAATACACCTATTCCTGTCTTGGTCTTACTGCCCCTCCACAGACCTGGTGTATTGGCTCCTGTGAATGTGTAATACATCTGTTCCTGTCTTGGTCTTACTGCCCCTCCACAGACCTGGTGTATTGGCTCCTGTGAATGTGTAATACACCTGTTCCTGTCTTGGTCTTACTGCCCCTCCACAGACCTGGTGTATTGGCTCCTGTGAATGTGTAATACACCTGTTCC
>JAOYSI010008737.1:0-22487 GCA_025775065.1 Hiodon alosoides | reverse complement strand
TGTCTTGGTCTTACTGCCCCTCCACAGGCCTGGTGTATCGGCTCCTGTGAATGTGTAATACACCTGTTCCTGTCTTGGTCTTACTGCCCTTCCACAGGCCTGGTGTATCGGCTCCTGTGAATGTGTAATACACCTGTTCCTGTCTTGGTCTTACTGCCCCTCCACAGACCTGCAGGAGACAGTGAACATCCTGCTGGAAGAGAAGAAGCAGTTTGCTTGTCAGCTGAAGGACCAGCAGAGACAGATTGAGGAGCTGACTGCACTGGTGAGAGCTGGGGCAGAGAGAGTGGGAGTCTGGCCTGCCAACCCTAAGGGTTCTGTCTGTGGTGATGTCGGGGGGTGCTGAGGTAGTCCCTTTTTTTTCTTTCTATAAACCGTACCTTAAAGTACCTCATTCAGTCTTCATGGTTATATTCATGGTGTCTGACTTGGTAGCTCTCAGATGTGGCTACTTGAAATAATCTTGCACTGAACCCCTCTGTGGTGTCTTCTCAAGCCCTGCTGATTTTATCACGTTCTTCGATGGCAGAAGCTTTTAGTGCTCTAATGCGGTAAATGTGTGATTTTCCAGACAGAGAAAGAGCAAGTGGAGATGAAGGAGCTCCACAAAACCGTTGAGCAACAGAGCCAAACTATAAAGAGATTTAACAGAGGTGAGTGAGTGCTGGGAGTGTAGGCACCAGCACAGAACACTGGGCGCTTGCTGGAGGGTGCTCCATTGATACCATCAGCGATCCCAATAGGAATCATTTGCATTATCATAGGACCGTTTGAGAAGCCACTGCACTCTGAAATATAAGATGTGTTACATTTAGGATAGAATCGTAGAGCATTACGAAGGATCTTCCTTTGAATTGCTGTCTTAAATTTGCCCCGTACATTGTGAGCCCGACAGCTGACTGCCCCATATTGAAGAGATGAAAAAAACAAAACTCACGATCCTCACAGCGTCAGCGGATCCCAGCTCACCGCTGTGTGAGGGTGTGGCTGTCAGTGGGTGAGCAGTAAGTCAAGGAAGCAGTCCTGAGATAGCTGTTGGGGGTAGGGTTGAGACCATTAATGGCCATGCTATTTACTGGAACTCTGATTTGGTAGACAGAGGATTGGGCTGTATATTGTAGAGTATAATCACGGATTATGTTATTTCGCTATAAGAACATCGGGAAGTAAAATGAAACCAAACCCAGAATTTCTATTTAAAGCATACACTTATAATGCCTTGAGCTGCAATAGTAGAGAGATTATGATTCAGTGTATGCAAACGTATAACCTGATGTCCTTGGCTGTGTAAGGCCTCTTTGCCGTTAAGCGTTTGTCAGAAAAGCCTTCCTTTTCAAAAATACCCTTAACCTTAAACTAAATGATGACAACTTCCATCATGTCAGCATCCTGCAAAACTAAACTGGAGTGAGAATTATCTAAGTTGTGATCTGTACACCTCACTCTGTCGGTTTTCATTACCGTTGTGAGAACAGAGGCTATTTCTAAAGTGGTGATGTCATCGGCCACCTGGTCCTACTCTCCTCTGATGTAATGAGTGCACTTTGGCCAATAAGATCATTGGATTGGGTACATATTGGTCAATGGCATCGTTTTCCCAACCCCCCATTGCCCTCTCTAGCACAGGGATATATTCAACAGCTTACACAAGGAGCATTTGAGATGTAACCCCCAATGATGACCTTTTATTATAGCCACCTATCCTTAATGAGGAAAACCCTGGTTGTTTACATCATAAATATGCCCTAGGGACCCTGAGGTCAAAGGCTGTGCTATTGGCTCTTTGTTAAATTCTGGGCAAAGACTGTGTAAACGGTATCCCAAAACGTTAAATCCCAGAAAAGTCTATGTCTATGTTGTCCTGAGGAGATGGTGTACACGATTATCTGTTCATGGTCGCTTGTGTGTCAGCCAAGCTTACAAACCAAGATTACAAACCAAGCTTACAAACCAAGCTCGGACATTTTTGTAACATGCCAGGGGATGATGTCATTCCCAGGAGGTCTCTTGGCATCTGGAAAACCCTTCTTGTGAATGGAGCCCCCCTATCTGCCACACCCGCCCATAAAAAATGATACCCCCCCCGCCCTGTGTCCATTGGTCCTCGTCAGTGTCTGCTCTGGTTATCTAATTTACTGTGAGTGCCTCGCTAGAGAAAATCCCTCACCACAGCCACTTTTTCATTTTCTTCCTCCAGAAATTCACCGCAGAGACAGACAGTATTGTTAAACTAGCTCCTAGCCAATTATAACTGCTGAATTTTTATTCTCTCGTTACCAAAAACAATGGCCTGGTGCTTTGTGTGGTTCTGCTGAGGAACAAAAAAGGCAGCTCCCCCAGACCCCTCCCCCCTTTGTTTCTAGGGAAGTGCATTAAGTGAGAGCACTCAGAGCCCTTTGTCTTATTTCTGCAATCTAATACTTCTTAGTCAGGTCGGCACATCCTGCTGCCGTTGTCTACTCCCAGTAGTGTGGGGTAACTTCAATAGTACAGGCTTCTTTATACTCCTGGACTACTTTGCCTTCACCCTAAGACAAAGAGCCTTGTTACGGAAAGTCCAGAATCCGTCTCTATATCTGCGCCAGCTGCGCTGGTATATCTTTTACCAGCAGAATGGCCTGACTTTCTGTCAGTTTGTGCTACGCTGGGTCTGACCAGTGTCTGTCTCCTCAGTGTCTGTGATGGCTACACACGAGTGTTTCTGTCTCCTCAGTGTCTGTGATGGCTACACACGAGTATGTCTGACCAGTGTCTGTGTCCTCAGTGTCTGTGATGGCTACACACGAGTATCTCTGACCAGTGTCTGTCTCCTCAGTGTCTGTGATGGCTACACACAAGTATGTCTGACCAGTGTCTGTCTCCTCAGTGTCTGTGATGGCTACACACGAGTATCTCTGACCAGTGTCTGTCTCCTCAGTGTCTGTGATGGCTACACACAAGTATGTCTGACCAGTGTCTGTCTCCTCAGTGTCTGTGATGGCTACACACGAGTATGTCTGACCAGTGTCTGTCTCCTCAGTGTCTGTGATGGCTGCACACGAGTATGTCTGACCAGTGTCTGTCTCCTCAGTGTCTTTGATGGCTACACACGAGTATGTCTGACCAGTGTCTGTCTCCTCAGTGTCTGTGATGGCTACACACGAGTATGAGGGGCTGAAGGAGCGGCTGGACCTGGAGCAAAGCCTGAGGCAGACGGCTGAGAGCTACGCTCACGAGGTACGGTGGCAGAGACCAGGCTGTCTCGGGACTCCCAGGCGCAGCTGTGCCCTAACCGCACTTCTGCTGACGCTGACAACAATCGTACTGCTCCTCGTTTTCCTCTGCTTCCTAGATCAGGCTCTGGACTTTCTGTAGGGAACCCTGTGTATGCCAGTCACTAAAGTGTATTTGCTTGTTTAAGTTTATGTTAAACCAGTCAGGAAGACACTTTGAGAATAATTTAGACAGTCACGCTGTTTAAAAGTGTAATCCAGGTTACACCAGAAGAAAGTACTGTGTAAGTACTGGGAATTTTTCTCTCACACATAGTAGTAACTGTAGTAACTCAGTAAACTGAATAAAGCTTCAGCAGAGATTGCATGTGCAAAATGTAGAAACAAAAATGACATGCAATATGTACTGCTGTGTGAGGCTAAATGTTTCATTTTAAAATGCTACCTGAAAACACTCTGATATCTTTAATTACTGGTAAATTACTGGTTTAATTACTTATTTTTCCTGAGGTCACAGCTTTGCAACTGATGCCAGTAGTTGGTGTTCTGAACGAAAGCACTTCATCATTGATGATGTTTATCCAGTTCACTTACTTCTACCTCAAAAGCAGGTGACTCACCAATCCCCTGTTTGCTGTGGGTGGGGTGGGCTGGGAGAGATCTGGGATGGTGCCGGGCAGTCAGAGGTCAGAGGTCAGAGGTCAGAGGTAGTGATATGAGACGCGCTCCGCAGATGCTGGTGAAGCAGAAGGAGGCCAATCGGCAGAGCATGGTCCTGCTGCAGCAGGCTGAGCCCAGTCTGCAGCTGCTCAAGGCCCTGGAGGACGTGGCTCTAATTACCAAGACGGTGGAGGAGGAGCGACTGCAGCACCAGCAGCAGGTAGGCTGGCGCGGTCAACAGGCCGCTGCCCAAAAGCGCTGCACTCTCAGCATCTCCTCTGCCTTGTTTTCTACAAGTTAGGGCTTTTTGACAACCAGCCTAACATGAATTAAAGCATGTTCAACATTTCTACAAATACAACACTGGCCTGTTATGAATCACGGTCGTTTTTTTTCGGGATTAAGTCAATCCCTGTTACCGAATTGGAATTGACTTATCAAATGCCCTGTGTTTGTGAAGAATTGAGTTTAAAAGTGTCTGCTCCGCAGACCACAACTGTAACAATGAATGGCACTAAACAAGAAAAATGTAATTTGATTAGTGTCCAAACGTAGGCCAGATTCCATAGTGGATTACTTCATCTTAGGTTGTTTAACAGGCCTTAGTTGTCATGAGCTGGAATCTTGCAAAGGTCTGAGATTATTTTTTTTTAAAACACAAAAAAAATTCTGGTTTATCGGACAGATGGATCACAAAGACATTTAGAACCAAACGTAGAAGCCTTTAAGGTCTTCAACCAGACTTGGTCATTGGTTTACCTCTAAGCATTGATTTGGCCAGTGAGCATGCAAAGACAAGAACGCAAAGCTTCGTTTGCATATTGGTGAGATGAGGGTTGGTACACTGGAATATCTCCTCAGTATTGTCACTGCTAAATCATTTCACCTGAAACGGGAGAGTGTGTCGAAATGTAGAAGAACTGAAGTGACTGCCACCTGTCTCTGTCATCATCAGTTTCACAGCAGTCACCTCTGTCGCGTCAGTCTGCTGAGGCCCCGGGACACTCACAAACATTCCACTCCATACCCTCCTTCTGGAAAGACAGGAAGCAATATTGCAGACGCAAGCATCTTATTGTGCTTACTGTGCTCTAAATTCCCCGCAGGGGTTGGTTATGCAGGTATAGAAAACAGCATTCTGCACTGGGGCTGAGAGGCTCTTCAACATGAATAGGCCTTGCTATGGCATGCAAACTAGTCTGGTGTCTGCCTATGCTGTCCTATCACCGTCGATATCTCGAAGTCCTAGAATAATGCCTTGACAGTTGAAAGTGTCTATAGGCCCAATGAAGCGGTACAGGTTAATTTAGCATAGTTTGTGTTTCAATGAAAAAACGATATGGAGCAAATCACAAAACTTGACTTAGTGTGTATAAAGGTGTGAAGGTATAAATGGTATAAAGGTGTAAGCTTGGTTTCTTTATCTCAAAAATGCCATCACAGTATCGCGATGGTTGACACGATTACTGCTTTGCATCAAAACTTTTGATAAGCCCCAACCCCCAGAATACTCTTCAGTTCCCTCTCCCCTTAGTTGAAGGCCTTGGAGGCACAGTTAGAGGAGAGCACCCTCCGCAGGCAGCTAACTGAGTTGCAGAAGCAGATGGAGCTGCTGGAGGAGGAGAAGCGGGAGACAGAGACTCGTCTGCAGGAGGTGGAGAAGCAGAACAGCGGTTTGGAGAACCGAGGTGGGTGTCCACAGCTCCCACATGCTGCACACCCTGAGCAGGAAGTTAGTCAGTCCAAATCAATCAGCCCTGGAGGTGTGGCTTTGAATCCCAAATCTCAACCGTTTACATTTCGATCAGACAGCTTGAGTGTGAAAAAAGCAATCGACTGGTTCTGGCTGTCCCATAACATTCCACTGAAGCAGAATTGTGTTTACTCTTAAACTGGCTTGCGTATTGATTGTTTTTTTGTATTTTATAAAGCAGGAATGGTTTAATGTGCATTACATCATGAGCGCCTCAGGATAACATTGTAACAACCCTGATGAGCTTTAGCTGAAGGATTTTGGACTCCCAGTTGATGTGGTTGTTTTAAATACCTATTGAAACTGCACCATTATAATGCTACTGTTCCCCTCTTGCCGCAGTGAGGGAGCTTCTAGAGGCGCAGAAGAGTAATGATTCAGCAACAGGGCCAGCTCCTGGGACTGCCCCTCCTCCTGCTCCTCCACCTCAGCCTCCTCCTCCTCCCCCACCCCCCCCGCCTCCTCCCCCACCCCCTCCGCCCTCACGCTGCAATCCCCTCAGGTAAAAGACTACTGCCTGAACCACTGAGTGGTAGAAAGATGCAGACTGGGTCTGACCTTAGAAGACTCTAGCAGTAGCATCTGCATAGAGGATCGTGTAATTTTGGTGACTGTGCTTTGTTAGAGGGAAACCTAAACACATACAGTTATTTATTTATGCATTTGTATTAACTTATAATAGTTCCCTGATTGCAATAATGAGGAAATCATCCAAAGGAACTAAGGGGCCCCTGAAGCTGGAGCAGGTTCCAGGTAAGGCTGTTCACGGCACGTCCTCTTACGGTAGACTGTTTAGGGTGCGTCTGTGCTGGCTCTGAGTGTGGTCTCTGCTTGGCTGCTGAAGCGAGTGCAGGCGTTGACGACGTGAAAGTGAAGGCGGTCAATGAGATGATGGAGCGGATCAAACACGGTGTGGTGCTGAGGCCAGTCAAAGGGCAGGACACTAAGGTGAGGGCACAGACGACTCCAAGCACTTGGAAACACGCTGCCCTGGGTACAAATGACCGGTCTGAAGGCTCCTACACTTATAAACAAGGCCAGTAACAGCTCTTATGCCGATGGAACCCAGCCATTCAGAAAGTGCCCAAACTGACGACACTCGGTCACTCACAGGAAGCTCCTAAACTGACAACTCTCAGCTTCTCAGGAAGCAGCTTGCCTGAAGACACAATGTCATTAACAAACAGCATCTCTGTTTTGGGATTTTTTTGGGAGGAAAAGTGAATTCCTTTTTTGTTTTTTATTTCTTACTGGTAAAAAGCAGTAGATATGTGTGCATATACATCTGAAGCATAATCAAGACTTTTTGTTTTTTTAAACTTTTTTGCACTTTCATAATTTGATAGTTATTTTTTCTCTCTCTCTTTTTCTCTCTCTCTCCCCTACATTGTTTTCCCACCAACTGGTGGTCTCTTTGAAGAGATTCGGCATAAAGGTGAGCATGTTAACAGCGGCACGCATTCTGTAATATATAAGGTCCTTATTAATAATAATCTTTTATTTAAAGAAGAGTTTACAAAGAAATACTAATACATCTTGGCTAAGCTGCTTAACCATGTGCCATGCAAAAAAAAGCCATCTTTGCTTTGTGACGGTCTGTTCTTTGGAAGCCCTTCACGTCCAATAAACAACCTCAATGTCAACATATTTGCAGTACTCTTCACTTTCAATTTTCATTTTTGTTTCAAGCTTGGGAGGATTTTCTGATCTGTATTTCAGAATTTCACAATCTGTGGCTCTGTATCCCTCTCCTGGCATTTTATGGTCGCCTTTGAGGAACCTTTTGGGATTAAAGCATCTTTCATATGGACAGCTTATATAAACTGGACTCTTTGGTTTGATTAGTCTTCATTGATTGATTTTAAAGCCCCATGACAGCTCACATTCCCAGAGGGACTAGAAAGATAAATCAATAGAACAGGCTTGAAGCCATATTGTATTGTAACAGCTGCAAGCTGCAAGGCCAGTGTGGAACTCCCAATTCCCAGTTCCAAATCTGCTGTTTTATACACCAATGCATAGCAAATTAGCTTTCAGTAGTTTTCTTTAGAAGTCTTTCCTAACACCGGAACATTATAGGTTTGGTTCCCTATCAAAGCAATTTAAAATCTGGGTTCATTGCGACTCTGCCTGTTACATCTTTTTTGGGTTTAGTATCTGTACTTGTCCCAGTGGCACACTTATTCCTCTTGCTGGATCATGTGACAGAAATCAGAATCAGGTGGACCCGTTTAAGAACGGTGGGCAGTTAAAGCCGTTAAACGCCACCAAATCTCTTCCACTCAGTCCTGTACTGGAGCCATTCATCAAACTGGGTTCAATATAACCTATGGGTAATCACGGAGGGGTGAAAGGGGGTCACCAAGTACTAATAGATGCCTCCTGCCTCTTGTGGCAGTGTCAAATTAATCAGTTATTCCCGTCTTCTTGTTGATATGAGACTACCGGAGGAATCGCTTGTGATTCTTTGACACTGTGCGTTCTGCCTTCCAGCAACCCCCGGCAACTGAGGAGAGGCAGCAGGAGAGTGCGATGGAGGAACTCAAGGGCATTCTGGTATGTCCCTTTTTGATGAAGTCAGTTAATTTATATGCAGAGATTTAGCACAAACCTTTTTTTATATGATGTGAAGAAACAGTTGAACACACAGGAGGGAGGTTATCATTGTGCGATTGGGCCAGTCCCCAGATATGTTGTGCACTGATGGAACAATGGCAATGTTTCTATTCAGAGACAGAGGGGGAGTTATTTATTAGAAATGTTTCTGGATATAGTAAAATACCCACCTACAGGAATTACAACTTGAAGGATTGAAGGCGAAAAAAGTTTGATCATCACATGGACTTAAATATAGCTACTAAGGCTATACTAATGGAAAACTTGAACTTAAAGTATAATCTAAAGTTAAAATATTAAAACACTGTGATTTTAATGAACCGTTGAACTGAATTCCGTAAATATCTACGGGTACTACGAGAACTGGTTAAGTAACGCTGACAGTCAATTATGTGATGCAGCATCCTGTGTGACTTTGTGAAGAAAGAACCGTTTTCAGTGAACAAAGACAAGATGGCTTCTTTTTGGACTTCTGACAATGATGCAAATGTAATTTTTTCATGGAGTTTTGATTAACCGTTTCTATAAGCTCTGAGTTTCTTTTGAATAATTTGGGTATAGGTTGTCCATACTGTGCTTGATTAGTACTGCATTATTCTTTTTTGAAACCTCAGGAGACGGTCAAGAAGAGCCCCAGTAGGGGATTCCCGGAGGTGGTGCCAGGAAAGAAGGACAGTGAACTGGAAGTGATTCTGAGAAGGAGACGTAAACAAGCCTGTGATGCCGGATCCGGAGGTGACAGAACTGACTCCAGAGATAACTGTCATTATTGGTTATCAGAAAACATTGACCTGCTGATGTTGCCCGATATTTTGAATGATTTGTTTAATCAAAATGATCAAAACATTCTGTCCACTTATACTATTCCCCCGAGGGGGCAGGAGTTGCTTTTATTTATGTACACTTTCCTGCATGGAAAAGGTTTTATAAAGCAAATTAGGTAACAACTAGTCCTCCTTTTTAAGGTGCATCCTACTAGAAAGTGTGGAGTTTCAGTCAATTACAATAATGGCTTTATACATTAAGTTTTCATATGTCTTGTCCAATTATAATGCCCCAATACTTCTTCTCCACATCAGTGAGTTATAAAAATGACCAGTTTGTACACCCAAATGAATATACAAATGGACATTCTTTTGTTCCACAGAGGAGGATGGTCAGATCAGCAAAGTCTCTTCCTCTGAGAGCCTAAATGCCCGACACAGTTCTGATTCGGGCAAAGAGCCCAGCAGGTCCAGGCGCAGCTCAGATTCTGGCAGGGATCCAGCTGGTTCTGGGAGAAGCTCGGACTCTGGCAGCAGGGAGTCGAGTGGAGTGTTGCTGGGGGACAGTGGCCACAGCTCTTCGTCCGAGAGAGGCGCCCCTGAGTTTCATAATGGCAACCATAACAGGTAGTGTAGCTCACCTGATACTGCTTTGCCAACTTGGGTACCCCACCTGTAACCAAACACCACGACAACAAGTAGTTTACCTTACCTGATACCAGACACCTCTATAACTGGTAGTTTACCTCATCTGACGCCAGAAGCCACTATAAAAGTTAGTGAACCTCACATGCTAATGCCTGTAAGAGGATTCTGTGTATGCTATAAATATCACCATGCTTAGCATTATGCCTCTGTGCGTCAGATGTTGTGATTTCATTACCTCATATTGGTTGAAACAATTTGATGGTGACCATTAGATGGTGGTTGGATTAACTACTGTCAGGTCTGTCCAGGATGGGATTTAAGACTGTTAGCCATATTCACGTTTTTATTGTTTTTGCAGTGGTGAAGAAGAAAAGAGGAAATGGGAGAAGTGTACACAGTCCAATGGAGTCGATCACACTGTCCTGAACCAAGACAAGCATGCCACCTTCACGTCAGGCTCACTAGAGGGCACCAGCCCGCTAAACGGGGGCACTGATGCTGAATGTTAATGTTAGTCCCAGGATGTGGTCAATAGAGGGCAGCGTGGGGCAGAACAGAGCAGAGCAAGGACAGCTGCGCCATTTGCACAGAATCTCAACTTGTTTTGTAATTTACTCAGAAAAATTATCTGAAGAGGTTAAATTCTTATTTTGAATGCACAGACTGGTGTGAGCTTGTGTCTGCTTAAGGAATGCACTATTGTCTTGTTTAGTATACAACACAATAGGTCTTTTTGTCCCCCACCTTTCTTTAGTATATTTAAAAGAAAATCGGAAACCTGAACACTTGGTCTTTCACGTTTAAGAATTTACCTGCTCACACTACGTATTTAATTATATATAAAATATGGTTTTATTATTATTAGTACTATTATTAATTATGATTATTATTATTTATTGTTATTATTGTTGTTACTGTTATTATACAGAATACTGAAATGTCAGCAAAATGGCCTCTAATTTTATAATGGTCATTTCTTAAAAACAACACGTTCTCTCAAAACCTTCCAAACATACTCCTGACTCTGCACCATAAAACAGCAGTAACGTTTCCCATTTAAAGTCAGTCAAAATTTTAATCCTAAATGGATCTACAGGGTTCAGTATTGCAAATAAAATAACTGTTTGGTGTTGAAACTGGGGTCTGGTACTTCAAATTGTGGTCTATGCTTACTGGAGCACAGTACTTGTAGTGCCAATTGATGTCAACAGCATAGTGATCCACATGAAAAGCTTAGCCAGTGTTTTGCTACACTTGGGCATCCTTGAGGATTTAAGTGCTAGTGTATTCAGCCTACCTCCAAATAGACACTATCACCTCTTAACTATCTTGAATGGGCGATTCAAGGTAGTTAATCTTATCGTTTTAATGGGACAACAGCATGAGGAAAGGTAAAACACCTAAAAACGTCTTCCACTCTTCATCAGGTGCTTGCACTGTAGTGGTCGCATGGCAATTCAGGGGCCAAGCCTTTTCTTTGATGTTCCCCTACCCCTCTGTGAGGTCAGGTGCTATATATTCCTGCTCATGGCTGAAATACAAAGAAGGAAGTGGTTGGTGTGGTAGCCCGTGTGAACGGCTGCTGTTGAATTGATAGTGCAGGACCAAGCTACCTTCATACACCAGTGTGCAGTTCTGCTGGGTAATTATAGACCCATTATGCCTTTGGAGTGTATTTTGTAAAAGTGGGAGAAGCTGTTATTCTGTTAAATAAAAAAGAGCAAAAATCAGCCTGCACACTCGCTTTTATCATTCAGATGAATTAGAATAAACTGTGGAGTGATTGAGTCATTCTTGCATTATGCTCTCGCTCACTGTAAATTTGCCTTTTAAGCACACAAGTACGCCTGACACCAGAATTTAAAGGATTTTTACTTCAGGGCTGTGCTTTGGAATTAAGTTCTGGGAAAATGGCTTAGGTCTAGTCTGCGATGATTCATTCCCTCTACCCTTGAAAAGGCCCATTTGCTTATTAAGAGTATGCCACAATTAAATAAGATGACTGAGTTATATCTGAACGCTACCTTTGTAACCATTTCCACTTTTCGTTTTATTGCCATCTGACAAGTACATATGAACACTATTGTAAGGCTTTGTATGTGTGAGTTTGCCTGTTTCTTAATTACAGTGTGCTGAAGATAAAAATGTAACTGTCCCAAACTTAATAAACCTTTTTCATGGCCCTCATATATAGGAAGCATTCTTTTTTAATAGGAGGAAATAAATATCTGGCAATTTAAATACTTCGGTCTCCTGTCTTGTATTTATCCTCACTATCTGACCCAACTGGATGCTTTTCATTTGTACTAAACATATTTCTACTTAATTATCCTTTTGCCAGCTTTTTACACTCATTTTCACTGTAAAAGTTTTTAAAATGTTTTTTGGCACATATAACAAATACAATACTTCATTGGGATTTTTTAGATACAAGAATGTTGTACTGGGCCTAGAATTTTTAATTTTTTAAAGATTACGAAAAATTACAATGCCCATAAAAACTAGTGGTCGCAAATGTATTCTATAAATTGCAATTGAAATACTTAAAATTAGAGGTATCCTAGTGGATCGATGCTTAGAAAATAGAATCACTGTAAACGAACTCACTGTATCAATAAAGTTTGGCTCGTCCATAAACGGACTGACCCATTTCACTTTTTAAGGGTGATGCTTTTTCATGCTAAATGCTAACCTGCTAAACTATATAGGGCAAGTAACAGTTATCATAGTTATTATATACATTTATATTTGTTATTTAAATATATATTTCGTGTGTTAACGATTTATTAATGCCAATGTCATATTGGCATATCCTGAAACTGGTTCTGAGAAGATAGTCTTCCCCATGACTATTCTATATTATCAAAGCCTCAAACATGGCGTCGCAGTACTATCAGGAGATGCAAGAGAGTTTCAAAAATAACAACAAGAGTCGCGAATTCCCGGCTCACAGTGCCAAGGTTCATTCTGTGGCCTGGAGTTGCGATGGTAGAAGGTTGGCGTCTGGGTCGTTTGATAAAACGGCGAGCGTGTTTGTTTTGGAGAAAGATCGTTTGGTATGTATAGCGTCTTCAATTCAATAGCCTGTATTATGCGGCCTACACTGGTCGGCACTGTGGTGATGCTAGACATAGGACTGCCTGTATACTCTAAGTAAGATTTAGGAATAAAAGCATTAATACGTAACAAGTGAATTGTTGTCAAGAGATTAAGTTAAGAGAACGCTGTGGTTACATTTAAATGCAACACACAAGTTACTGTGATGTACTAAGTAATGATATGCCGCTCTGGACAGGAGTGTCTGCTAAAGGACTAAAATGTAAAAATGTATTTACTTGTTCTTCATTCATGAGTGAGAACAGTTTATAAAAAAACAAACCAACTCTTGTTTATTAGTCGGGCTAACTAATTTTATTCTTCAGTTACTTAGCTGCGTAGGTACTAACTTTGCCTTTTCTAATTACAGGTTAAGGAAAACAATTATCGTGGACATGGAGATAGTGTTGACCAGCTGTGTTGGCACCCTACAAACCCAGATCTCTTTGTTACCGCATCAGGGGATAAGACTATCCGCATCTGGGATGTTAGAACCACAAAGTGTATTGCAACAGTCAACACGAAAGGTATTAAGGAGACCCATTTTGTTAGATATTTCTACTGAACAAGTTTGCTACTGTACTGGAAAGTGTATGGCACATAAGTGAATGTGTGCCTTTATTTGTGGTTTCTTATTACTTGTTTGATTGCATTAAAAGGTTGAAGGAACTGGAATCAGTTGGCGTTGGAATGGTTTTTTGACGCTTGATCTCTTTGTAGGGGAAAACATAAACATATGCTGGAGTCCAGATGGACAGACTATTGCTGTTGGGAACAAAGACGACGTGGTAACATTCATTGATGCCAAAACACATCGCTCACGGGCGGAAGAGCAGTTCAAGTTCGAGGTGAACGAGATTTCTTGGAACAATGACAACGACATGTTCTACCTGACCAACGGAAACGGCTGCATAAACATCCTCAGGTTAGAGGGAGAAATCGAAACGACCAATGCTTTAAAGCGGCTGCACTGAACTGTAATTATGAACTGTATTACTTTGCAGGATATCTAACATATGACCTTTGCAACACTTTACACTTGAGTAAAATACATTTTTTAACGTTTTGAGTTAGTTTCTAAATGGGAGAAAGCTTTTCGCTTATTCCCCACCACCTTTGATTTGAGCTGAGCCATTCTTACAAAGAACTTCTGGTTACCAGGCAGCTGGTATCCTATATCAATTCTGAAACGCTGCTGCACTGGCTTTGCAAATTTAATGAACTGTATTAACCAACTTTCTTTTAAGTAATGAAGCCCATGTTGCTTAGCGCCAAAAAATTGATCTGTGGCCACACATTTTTTGTTTAATTTACAAAAATTTAAATTTTATGTTAAAAATTATTTTTTTATACATACATCTGGTTTCTTAAGTAGCTTTTGTAGAAGAATGTATTGTACTGACCAAAGCTAACGGAAGGCCACCACTAACTGTTTCAGTTACCCAGAGCTTAAGCCCATCCAGTCGATCAATGCGCACCCCTCCAACTGCATCTGCATCAAGTTCGACCCCACGGGGAAGTACTTTGCCACGGGCAGTGCGGATGCCCTCGTCAGCCTGTGGGACGTGGAGGAGCTGGTTTGTGTGCGCTGTTTCTCCAGGTGAGACGCAGTCTTCTGTACAGGTCCGAGTGGCAGCATGTGATGTGAACAGCTTTTTCCTGTTGATTGGTTGGCCAACCTGTTCCTGCAGTTCCTCGATCCTAATTATTTCCAAGGCTTCTGTAATTGGTGAAACAATATGTGCTTGACGCTCTTTGACATATGCGGTGCTACGTGGGCCGCACGCCCGCACCCATATCTATATCCGCAGTTGCTGTAAATGAGGTGCGTTCTATCAGGTTAAACAGGTGGGGCCCTATGAACACTTAACTGCATGTTTTTATCGTTGACTAGGCTGGACTGGCCAGTGCGGACGCTGAGCTTTAGTCATGATGGCAAAATGCTAGCTTCAGCTTCTGAGGACCACTTCATTGACATTGCAGAGGTCGAGACTGGTAAGAAACGCTTTCAAAAAGTTGGTGTGATGTCAATGGTCGTTTGAAGTTACTTACTGGAATAGTGAGGTAGAGGGAGTTGCGTATGAAAATTATACCTAATTCACCATTCTTAAGAAAGGTTAAAAAAAGTCTGGGATATGGATTTAAGTCTTTATGTCCTTTTTTGGATTTATTTGCAGGAGAAAAATTGTGGGAGGTGCAGTGCGAATCACCTACTTTCACCGTGGCCTGGCATCCCAAGCGCCCTCTACTGGCATATGCATGTGATGACAAGGATGGCAAATACGACAGCAACCGGGAGGCAGGCACGGTCAAGCTCTTTGGATTGCCCAATGATTCCTGAGTGCCGTGGCTTCCCATCATGCTTTTTCCTTCATGGGCGGCGATCCTTGTTTTATGGGACAATTGGGGATGGCTATGAGGTTCTTGCAGCAAGTTTGCGTGTTGCTGGGTTGCAAGTGACCAAAAAAAAACGAATCCAGTGTGGTCCATCCTAAATGCACAGATCGGTGCTAGTTTTCCTTTCGTCAGGCATTGAATTTACTACTATGTTTGTTAGTCTCAAGTTTTTCTTAAAATAAAAGGCCTTCAAATGTATTTTTTCTGTGTCATGTTGGATTATGTATTTTTTATATTTTATATTGACTCCATTTAGCTATGTTTTATATAGTGTTAAAGACACATGGATGGTACAAATGATGAATATCAAAGAAATGATCAGGCTTGGCCCTTGGCATCTTCAAAAACTTCTTTATCAGGATATTTTGAAAATTGCATGTAATACGATCTAGACGAACAGGTTTCTTATCCTACTCTTTGTTTATTGCCCTAATGTTGTTGTAGTTGTAGTTAAGCCTACACATCCCTGTAAGGCTGCTGAAATGAGACCTTAACAGCAGGGTGTGGTTTGTCTTTATGGAACCAGCAGGGGGCTGCCTCAGACCATGACTGGCTGAGCCTTTATTAATTTCCAATGCACACTGGTGTATGTTTTTCCAGCATTTGCGTTTTTCCGTACCATGTTTTAACTGTTAGTGAATTTTTTCAAATGATTAAAGCAAAAAGTCATACTTGCGTTCTGTCGAGTCCATGGTCAAAGATACCAGTAGAGTGTTATGTGCTGCTATCAAGACATTTCAGCTGTGCACTAGTTATATTAGCAGTGCATCTAAAATTTGGGGAAAGTGGCTTAGCTGGTCAAAGCATTTGCCAGAGGATGCACTGAGCCATATGAGGTAGAATTCGCAGCTCATGTCATTTTCCAATTGTGACTTGGAGGGCACAGCACCTCTCGGCTTGCCACTAACCAGTTTCTCCTGACTGCTTTCTGGGTGCCTGCAGCCTAACGTGGCTGTCGAGAGAGGAAGTGAACCTTTCGTGCGGGCTTTGTGGCCTACAGATTGTAAAAGAGATTGGTCCTCTTTTCTGTCTTGCATGTATTTTTTATGCGAGCATTTTACTCGTACTGCAAATCTCAAAACGTTCCATATAAATAAGAAGTCCCTAATGTTGGAAAACTTGTAGAATTGAAAAAGTGAGGGAGGACTCAAACAGCACGGGATCAAACAGGAGGTGATGTCATTTCAGAGGTCAGGAACGGTCTGCTACCTTTGTTTGAAACCTTTCTGTTCCTGCCGTCAGTCAGTTCCTCTGTATTCATTGTCTGGCTTATGCGTTTCCCTTTTGGGAAGGAATGAGCTTATTTTAGTACAAGCAGACATGTTTTGTATCTGTTTCATGTGTTATGCAGCTAACTGGCTAATGTGTTTAGGAGGAAGATAGGTCTTCTATAATGGATTATGTGATGTATGGGGCGTCCTGGCCAGTAAAGGGCAAGTGGCTGTGCTGTGTTTCCACATTAAGAAAAGAGTTCTGTAAGAAGGAACATGAAATGGTAGTCAGTGTGGTACAGGTATTCAAACGGCAGCTAAGATATTGTGTGCCGAGAATAAAACGCACTGAAGTTAGTAAGATGACTGTAGCCCATTTAAAAGCTCATGGTGCGGCAACAGGACAGTGAACAATGTATTCATCTATAAGTTTAACCATTAACAAGACAGTCCACGCTAAAAAAGAGAACGAAATATACTATTTTGCTAATTCGTTTTTAAAAATAATTATTTGAGAATATGGATCAGCAGCTGACTGGAAAAAAATAAAGTGGAGAGAAAAAAATAAGATTAAAATAAGATTTAAAAAACAAAATAGCATTCAGGTGTAGCCGGATCACTCAGTAGGCCTTTTGGCTGTGTTTGTTGGGTTCGTTTCAGGACTTCCCGCAGAGTCCAAGGCTTCCATGGATTTCCTCCACACTGTTTCTAACTGAGCCAGCTGGGCCCCCCTCGGTTGTGCCTGGTTTGTTCTGGCAGAGGCCTGCAGTCTTTTGCCAAGATGTGGATAATGCAGCCCTAGTGCAAACTGCATACGCCCTTGAGTCTAACCTTGGAGCAGAGAAATAGCAGAATTTCGACTCCAGGGTGGGATCCCCTGGCATTTCAGGAACAGTAAGTGTGACCTCTGACATCTGTGCCTATGTGGATTGGGGGGTTTTGCCTTGTATGCTTCTCTGCATAAGGGGCTCAGGAGCATGCTGTGTGTAATATGTTGCTATGGACTCTTAGGCTAATTGACTGTTTTTCTTTTTTTGTGACGGTGCCGCAGATTGCCTGTGGTCCTCCTACCTGCTGCTAATGATAACAGCACCAGATAAAGTGGGGTGTTCAGCAGACAGCGCTAAGTGGTGGAGGGAGCAGCAGAAGATCTCACTCAAGTGGTTTGCTAATCCGGTTCTCAGTAGCAGTACGTTTTCGGGTGATCAGGTACTTGAATTGATGAAACAGGAACAGTATGAAGGAAAGGAGAGAAAAAACAAAACAGTCGGATAGAAGAGCTAGCCTTCCGAGGGTTTGTGTTCTTTAACATCTTGTGTGTGTGGGGGAGAAACGTTTCTTTGGCAGCGGGGCTGGATTTTTGGCAGGATGCTGTCCTGGTGGGAGGGAAAGCTGCCTGAGTGAGATGCTGTTTCTGGTGCATGCTGATGTCCACATAGGCAGGAAGAGGGCTCTGCATCTCCTGATGGTGCAGCAAAGACTTGGGAGAATTGCATAAATAAGACCACTCCCCTCTCGGGCCCCACCGGAGTATAAACCGAGGTTGAACTTGGTTGCTTTATCAATATTCTTCCACAGTGACAGACCTGCCCAGCACGAGAGCTCAAGGAGCCCAGATTAGGTGCACTCAGCCTGGGCTGTGGCAGCTGTCCACTCCTCCCTCGGCATATCCGTCACACCAGGGTCCCGGAGGCCTCTCTACCAAACTTCCTATTCACAGCATGGAGGTACAAGCCCCCTCCGATTGCCCCTTAGCTTTAATTAATTTGGTAAAGCCTGGTTATGTCATGCCGTCCAAAAACCCAAGAGGAATTGACGATGCCATTAAATACAGACTCCCTTTACCCATGTACATGTTTTTTTTTTACTCAGGGCTTATGGCAGGACTAGGGCTCCAATGATGTTGGGCAGCTCAGATATGGAGCAGTGAACAGGACCCTTCACAACCACAGTGCTTATGAGTTTTGAATATGTCAATCCCACTGCAGGGAGGCAGTAAGGGATTGGTCAAAAATGGCTTCAACAAGATTGACAGCAACCTATTTGCAGGACAGACTTGGATCTAGCTGAGGGGCCAACTGTCGAGGGTGTGCAAAATCAAATGAAATAAAATGACCAGAAGAAATGCAATTATCCATGGAAACCTGGAGGGCAGAGTAAGCAAAGCTGTCTCAACTAGTTAGCATGTAGCGAAAATTCACCGGGCCTACAGTACTTGTCCCAGCTGGCTCTTCAATATCTTAATCAATGCCTGTTTGTAAAGACTGATGTATTGGGAAGAAGCTTCACTGTTTAAATCAGCGTGTAACATTATAAGGAAATTGTGTTCCACGAAAGATTTTCCCAGCTGTAATGAATTAGTCCATATCTCATGTCGACATCTATTCGGATGTCTGAAGGGCTTCACATGGTACCTTCACAGGGGTCAAAGCAGACCTGAATTCTGATGAGTTTATTTGGTGGAGGTGCCATCTGGGAGAGCCTTAAAAACGCTGTTCAAGATTTGGAGCCAGGACAGAAGAAATTAGATTCTCTCCCTCATGTTTTGCAGCCGAAATGAGTCCATTTCTTAACCTGTAAAAGGCCGCCTCCAGATAATTGCCACATTGCATTGGAAAACGGCCCTTTAATTGATTTCTGAGTTTCCCTCATGAGCACCTTTGATTTCCAGACACTGATGCTCAGGCCAGAGCGAGACAGCTTGATTTCTCTCCTACGCAAAGCCCTAGCAACACTAATGAGATGAGACAACTGTTCACAGCCCAGAGAAATTGTTTTTTCATACAAATTACCCTACTCCACACATTTTCACCCCCATTTCTTAAATATAACACCACTTTTGTGCACCTATACGCAGTATAGATATTTTCTGTTTCATATGGACTTGCTTACAAGCTCTGAAAAATCGACCTCTCACACCCCGAGTGGGCCTGAATACGGTTAAGGGGCCTCCTAATGCCACTTAACACGCCAATCTAACAATAAGGACTCAATGTCTCCCCTGCGTTCTGACAACGTTTCAGAGGATTCTTATCAAATGTTCCAGGTGTTAGTAGTCCGAATGCACAGTTTTATCACAGGAACTGTCGTTAATTCATGTTGAAATTTGATTCCTACCATCTGCCTTTAGCAATCTATTTAGAACAGGTCTCCAAATCAGGTCCGGGAGGATCTCAACTCAGTGTTATAAGGTTCCCTAAATCTCCCATGTATGGGAAAATAGAAAAAATGGCACATGTAACAACTGTCTGTTTCTTTTATTTAAAAACGTGCGTATGTAGAGGTGTTAACAAAATGCCATTATAAATAGTCACAGTTGACATTAAAGTCCAGGTCAAAAAAACTGAGTATTCTGAAATCAAAATCCAAAATCAGACCTGATCCAACCCACAATAGCTATATCATTAATGCTTTCCCAGCAGCAACCAGGGCCACAATAAGCAGACATAGTGTGGAATGAGTGATGTCATGGCTGATTAGGCCATTGATTGCAAGCGTGATGGCTGTACAACTGAATTGCCTTCAGTAGATTGCTAGTCATTTGTGTGTTGCTGGATCATGGCCAATCCAGGTCTGCAACTTAAAGAGCAAGACAGAGGGAAAGAGAGGTCAATGAAGGTAAATGGCAACCGACCGACAGTGGACAAGGACCTAACCACCAAGTGTAAACTTTGCCTGATAAATACTTTATTTCTTTTTTGATGGGATTTGTTCTTCACATGTTATTCAGGATCAACATCTTTATATATGGAAAGACAAAATTGTCAACGATCCGGTGTATTTGCCATGTAGACGTAACATGCTTGATCCTGTCTCATGTAAATAGCAAGCCCTGGTTTATTTACGATAACTGCAGAAGGCCACTTATTAATAATGTAGGATCATCTGCTTGAGGCAAACAGGCGAGGAGGATTATCTAAAGCTAATGGCATAATAACAGAAATAACAGCTGGAAGTGTTTACATAACCTTAACTAGCAAATGGAACCAGCATTCAGTCTTGCCCAATTCAGCATCTGGTGGTGAGCGGTGAAGTTATTGGACCTGGAAACCAGGAGGCTGTCAGTTTAAATCCAGGTGTCCTGCCGTTATACCCTTGAGCGAGGTACTTAGCCTGTATTGCTATTTTAACATAAACAAATAAGAGCGTAAGAGGATAAGAGCATCTGCTAAGCAGTTAAATATCAACAATAAAATACTGATGGTTAGTATACTGTATACTTAGTATACTGACAGTTAATGCTCAACCATTACCATTATGATATTGTGTCTGCTTTCACAAAGGATGCTATCGAGTCACTGGACTAGGTTTTATATATCCCCCTCCTATAGGTCTCTCTTGGCAGGTCTAATGGCCTCCAGAATCATACAGAAATCTGTGGCTATGCGAGTCTTCTCCTGTCCCACCTATTCTCAGCTCTCTGTTATTATTCTCCCTATGCTTTAAACACTGTAGTTTGCATCTTTTTCCCCACAAATATTCTTGTACTGGTGTTTCATGTGCTCAATTACACGATCCCTTCTCACCCACAAAACATCATCTCCCCCTCTGTTTATACCAAGGGTGGAAAATCCGGGTCTTCAGGGGCCACGGTTACTGCAGTTTTTTTTTTGCTGCCTCTCATTAGCATATCATTTACACCTGGGATCACCAGATGAGATAATTTCTTATTCAGATAAGGATTTCAAACAATTAGAACACAAGGTGGATTGAAAACCTGTTGCAACTGCAGCCCTTCAAAGACTTCCTTTTCCTTAGGATTTCCCACCCTTGCTTACACCTTCCATCCAGCACTGTTGGGGGAGGGTTGCTAGGGTCCTCGAGGGCCACAGCCCTGCATGTTTTAGTGTTATCTATGAGTTAACAACATATTTTCAGATGGAACACCAGGAAGGGGATTTCCATTCTGAATAATGCATTTAGTTAGACAATTAAGAGGGTAGAGGGAACACAGAACATGACCCTAGAGGGAGAATGAGGAAAAAAAGAAAAGAAAATGACAACCTAGCATCTGAGCTAAGATATAGTAGTTGAAACGAATACCATTTGTGTACACCTTTATGTACAGGTGAATTCATACAACAGGCAAAGGCTATTTCAGAGAAAACATTGATAGAAAGCTCACACCGAGCCACATACATAAAAATAACCGGCTCTCGCCCAGGCGGCACTCAAGGGAACATGACCAGCCCCTCCCCACATGCTTTGCTGGCTTGCAGGCAATCCACTCAAGTTTTTTCCTCCAAAAGTACCCATGCTTTGTGCTCACACAAACAAACAGAGGTCTGCATTCATTGTTGTACTGAATTACCTTACAGAAGGGGAAAAAAAAAAAAACAGGCTTCATGGACAACACAGTGCCTGAACGTTGGTACTGCCAGCAGCTGCAGAGGATCTCTTTTCAAAAATGGCAGAGCTTTATTTTCTGTTCTGTTGCTCTGAGGGTTACGGCAAAAATGCAAAAATTGGGAGTGGCACCAGGAAAGGCCGCCGGGAATCACTGTAAAGACACCCTACCACCAGGCAGCACCAAGGTTAATGCCCATCCCTAATTACCTGAATGTGGCTGCATCCAGTAATTACAGGCAGCTGCTGTTAGTCAGGATAACAACGCACCGTTGTCAGTCTAGATGAAAAAAGAAAAAGGGTCAAACAATCAAGACAAGGGACCAAACAATCAAGTCTCGCTATCCATTTGATGCTTCTCTGGCTTCTTACTGTTGCCTACACATCATGGGAGACTATTTGGAGAAGTCTTGGTTTGCCCAACCAGCCCGAAGAAAGTTATCTCGCCTAGTCCCAACCTTCATGGGAATGCAATGGGACCTCACTCCAGATTGCTACAAGCCTGGAGGCGGAAAGAAAGACTTGGCAATAGCCCCCTATGTGACTAATGTTGCAAAATGTTTTCACAAGAGCATTAATATAGAATATTATAGAATAGTTAGAAAATAATTACATTTATGGTCCTGAAGCTGAATTTTGGACTAGATTGAGTAGTTTGAAATAGTTTGAACATACAGTGGGGAGAACAAGTTATTAATACACTGCCAATTTTGCAGGTTTTCCCACTTACAAAGCATGTAGAGGTCTGTAATTTTTATCATAGGTACACTTCAACTGTGAGAGA